>JAUBOC010000089.1:13079224-13096348 GCA_032275365.1 Anablepsoides cearensis
AAAATAACCAGTCACTTTTTCATTATTTGATTTTTGATTGACAATTAAAAATAGAAAGAACGAATGATACACGGATTTTTGTGGAGCTTCACTGCACTTTAAAGTGATTAAATTGTAGAATCAGCTCAATTCAAGATGGCCATTACAGCAAACTGAACTGGAAAGCAAATAAATGGGTTGAATTCAGCCAGTTTTACAGATATTGGACTAAAATTTAATTTGGTAGTAACTTGAAGTCTTCCTTACTTAGGGTTACTGTTACGTACTTCTACACATGTGCAACATATTTGCCAAAAACGTTGACATTCATTTTGGGAACCAACCATATATAGCTCAGGTAATTTTACACATATTGAGTGGTTTTTGTGTGGTAGTAACTGAGAGTTGTTCTCAACACATACTCTGAGCTCCAACACATCTTCCAAAACATTATGATGAGATTGTACATAATGTCATTTACAGGGTTTGACCAAAGTGGCTCTAGCACTGCGCCTTCTCAAAATGAGATATCTTAGTTTAAAACCGTCACATGAAAGGCAGCGACAATATGGATTTCTTCAAAGAATGCTAAGCCTTTAATTCATCCTGTTGCACAGAGATGGGATTTTTGTAACCTCACATTGACCACAATTACATGAGCGCTACAACAAAGCCCGCTACAACAGAGCAACCCAAACACTTGAGCCGCTATGCAGATGGTTTTTCTTTCCTTCCGATCTTTCATTCCAGTTCAGTCCCATCGTCTGACACCTACGCGTTACCTTTTGGTCATGGCTGTAAGCCAGGATCCAGTCCTCTTGCTCAGGGTGAAAAAGCAGACTAAGGATATCAAAGGCTAAGCTGTGTTTCTGATAGGACGCCCCCTCGTCAAGGCTAATGAGCAGGCTGCTCTCCACCTCTGGGTCAGTTAGTAACATGATCTGAGACAAGAAAAGAGACAAGAGAAAAAAAATCAGCGGCCCACTGTGACATCGTTCTTCCCTGCGAGGGCTTGAAGTGTGCTTGTTCAGAGCACAGCTTGGAATAGATGCAACTAGAAGGCCTCTGCGCATTTAGCTAATGATTTAGTCAATGCAATCAAGCTGTTTGATAATACACATAAATACTTACCTTCCTTTTGTTGTTCGGACTCACATACAAGTAGCTTAGAATGCTTTTGGTCCCGACTTTCTCATTAAGTTTTTCATATGTGGTCCCATAATCAGTTGACCTAGAATTTAATTACAGGTCAGAATAAATAGATTTCAGGGGAATAAAGTAGAACAGAGCAACTCCTTAACAGTTAAGATGCTGATGGTATCATTAGACATGTCAGGCAAGCAGAAAATTGCAGCAGCATAAGTCCTAGAGCAATTTTCTGGACAAATGAATGTGATTTTTTTAATTATCGAGCAAATCAAAAATATTCTTTGAGGCATGTTTACAAGATGGGATTTGGTTATGTTTCGTGTAATTGGGTTCATTTTTTTAGGAATCAAATTTCAGACTGAAGGACCAATTTTAAGAATTAAAAAAAGGCACAACCTTTGCAGGGTTTTTGAAACGTGTATGCTCAAACATTAGTAGTTTATGGTTTGTTTGTTTGTTTGTTTGTTTGTTTGTTTGTTTGTTTGTTTGTTTGTTTGTTTGTTTGTTTGTTTGTTTGTTTACATCTGAATCAATGAAGATGTTGACTAAAGTTGGGAATATTGTGGCTTTATTTATGTTTTTTATATAGCTTTTGTACACTATTTTATAATTATTATTTAAAATACAATTGTTTCATTGCCTTATTGTCTAAAATAAAACAATGATGCAAACAAATAAAAAGGAACATACACTTAATGGCACACAATTACTAAACAAAACAAAAAAGGAACACAATAGCATATTGCATGTTGTAAAAAATATTATTTATGCCTTTTTAATTTGGTTTATTTCATTTTTGTTAATCACCATTGTTTATGCAAAAATAACGAGTCAAAAAACTATTTAAAGAAGATTTAACTTTATCTTTACATTGTACCTTTTTATACTTTTCCTTCAAATAGAAGTCACCCATGACAGATTTTAAAAGGTTTCGTACGTGATAAGACAAAAAAAATATTAGTGAAGTTAAAAATATATTTTATACATAAAGAATTATGAATTGGAGCCACTACAGAATTACTTTTGCATTAAAGGTCAAGGGAACTAGATCCTACCTCCACAAAGAACTCTCTGTTACTCTGCCAGAGTTGAAGTCGTAGAATTTGGTCAACATGAGAATCACCTGCAAAACAAATCAAGCAGATCACCGTCTTTGACAGAGTGCATCATGCCTGTTGAACAGAAGTAATGAAGTGTCACCTGAGCCCTTCACAGCGACGAGAAAACATTACATTAATGGCTTTGTCGATCTGTTAGGGCACCGGCGTTCAGTCACTCAGGCATTGGTCACATTTATTTTATCCTCCCACTTCATTCAGACACACCTGTGAAATTATAGACCAGCACAATATCTGCTGCTCATGCAAAATTGGATGCAGCACTGAGTACGGTTTTGTTACAAAAACTCTGATGGGTTTTACACAACAACATGTCATCCAGCAGTGACAACTCATATATTTTGATTGTGCCAAGTGTTGCAGTGGTTGTGTAAACATACAGATGGGAGGATGGAAGCTGCTCACAATATGACATGTACATGATTGGGTTTACTGAACACCCAGTGTTATACTCCTGTGGACATAATTGGACTAACCTGCAAATCCTCTTACAGTTTTCTCACCACAACCTGTCACTTTGCAACAAAATTTGATATCAGCCTAACAAGCCTGCTGGATTGTGGTAGTATGATGGCAGAGGATGGGAGTTGTAAATAAAACACTGACACAAATAAAAAAAAAAATTGATAGGATCTTATTCCACTATCGCACAGCTACTAAATTTATTTTTATTTCCTATAAATAAACAAATCATGTGTGCTGTTAAGCTTTATGTGAAACAGCCATGGAATATCACATTTTGGTGCCAGAAAACCTACAAATCCTGATAGTATGAATAAATATCTCACAACTGACTTTTTAACTGTTTTCAAAGTAGTTAAGCATTTTAAATGGCACTTCTCTGGCTCACAAATAGTGCTTGGGTGGGCAGGCATACATAAATAAAATCTGCTCTACCGTACAGTATATGATGACAATATAAGGAGGACAACCAGACTGCTGGCTTATATATGGGGCGCCAAGTGTAAAATAAAATGTTCAACGCATCTTTATTATCGTTAAAAAAATTCCACTAACTTTTTTTGTTGTTTAGCTCACTGTTCTTGCATTTGCTAATTTTTACTAAATGGTTCATTCAAATGTTAAATGTTATATGCAAATGTTAAATCCTGAATCTAAATTTAAAAATTAAAGCTTAAATGTTGTGCGTAAATGTTGAAGTTCACACTAAGGTATTTCAGATTGGAACACAGCATTTGCTGTTGGTGCACGGATGTGATGTCATCATCCTGCAAAATAACACTGCTAATGCTGCTGAAGATGGCATAGGTTTCAACATGTGTTCATGGGAAACAATATAGATAATATTGTACCTATGGTCTGGCACTTTGAAGTGTAACTCAGTCTCCAGCCTCAACTGCAAATCTGACACTTGGTAGGGAAGCATTAGCAGCATTAGCAGCGTTAGAAGAAATAGCAGCATTAGCAGTTGCTTTTGTCATAGGATGACATTATTTTAACCTGGAAAGACTCACACAAAGTCAAACTGAAATTAGGAGGTTAATTGACATGACTGGACTGACATGGTTATTGACATGAACGGCATCAGAGTTTGGCAGAGGACAAGAGCGCTGAGTGATGCTGTAATCTCGTAAGAGTTGTTTAAGCCAAGGGTTAGGAGATTTCTTCCCCCCCGGGGCCCGACACTGTAGGTGGAGGTTGCAAGAGAGGTACGCCCAGAAGATGAGGGGTGGTGGTAGGTTGACAGTCAGCTGGCGTGAAGACGGGGCGATTGAGATGACGGGCTTTTATCCACTGGCAGTCAGGAGCTGATTGGCTGCAGCTGGGCTTGAGACGTGGAGGCCGACAGGTGCAGGTGAGGCTATTAGTCCTCCAGAGTCGAACTTTCGTTTAAACTCCATAACAAAATGCACTGACAGCAAATGCTGTTCTCCATTATAAAATACTGAAGGAGACATATCCTGCTTTTAAACCCTTTTTTCATACTTAGATCATTTAGTTGGGGTCTATATAAAGTGGAACTGCATGATTTGGTCTGAATTGTACCTCCACAAGACCCCTTTTCACCCCTTTTCTGAGGTGTCGCTCAGATTAACATTTAGTAAAAATTAGCAAAATGTAAGAACAGCGAGAAAAATAACAATTAAATATTAGTGGATTTTTTTTAGGTTTTACACTTAGAAAGTGAGCTAAATAATGAAAACGTGTTAGTGCCATTTTTAACATTTTATTTTACACTGCTGGCACCCTACTGATACAGTTGTGGTAGATTTTTTTTTACAAAAATCTAATTGCTCTAAAGACAAAATAAGTCATTCTAACAGGAACAAGTAGCAGCTTATTTCAGCAATGAGTTACAACATGGAGGGGTGAGAATTTGTACTTTCTCCAGGAATCCAGCTCGGCTCCCCCTCATTGACTGATGAAGGCTATTTAAGCCACAGGAGAGGACACATTGACCAGGATGATGTGCTGCTGCAGAGGAAAGATTTTGCCAAACATACAAGCGAGGGGACAGAAAATAAAATCCCTTGTAGTCATTCAGAGGAACCTGAGGTTATTGCCGTTTTATGGTACCTGCAATTAGCCACTAATTTCTACTTGCTAGCGGCATTAAGACAAAAGGTAAAATTCCATTCTTGGACTGCTTTTTCTGGCAACATGTGGCTTCGCATCTTGGCCTTGGTTTTAACCACCCTCCGGAAATGAGATGCAGGTGTTTAGCGCTACGGCTGGCAGGTACAGCTGAGGATCCCTTCTCTCGGGCCGGTGATTAAAGCTGCAGCCAGCAGCCGACCAGCACTTCACAACTATAGCCGAGGCTCTGTGCTCCTGAGGCAGTGGTCAGAACACAACCAGAGCGGGCAGCCGCTTAAAGAATTCATTGTTGCCATGTCAGTCAATTTCTAATTGTAATCCAAGAGGGTGGACCAGAGTGAGTGTGTGCAGAGTGGGAGAAAAGGCGAGAAAGTGCTGGCAACAATCTGGAGATAAACTTTGAGACATTGTGGTCTTTCAGACTTTTCTTTTGGACCAGCACATATAAAGCAAAAACTGTTTTTTTTTTCATGTGGGCAGCTGAAGGTTTTGTAAGTTGTAGAATATTATTTTATAAGTAAATGTGCTACAAAAGCGACAGCAATTACGCTTCTTAATGAAACACTTTTATGTCCGATTCAGTGTTTTTTGGCTCCTGACAACAAATCTGTGTAAGTGAGAATCTTATTATTATTAGGAATTCTGTCATCTTACGAACTGACGTTTGAGCTGAAGATTTCAGCATCGCTACTTTCTTCTTCGTTGGACATCCACATGATTATTATTGTGAGCTATGACCCTGACAGAGTTTATATGGAAAACCGTGTAAAAATCAAATTATATTCAAAGTTTTACAGGTAATTAGACAATAACGGCCAAAGCTAATGAACGCTGATAATTAAGCAAATGAATAAAGCAGGTATTTTGGATCTAACATGAAAAACTGTTGATTTTAAGACACCTAATAAATTACAAGATGAAAAAAATCCCACTAGAATCAAATAAAAAAAATTAAAGCATCAGAATATCCGTGCAAGTGATGCAAAAGGTCCTGGTAGAATGCTTTAAACTTGTTTTTTTCTTCACTACATGTAATGAAAAACCCCAACCTTAATTCAGCATATTTTCAATCCTAGAAACAAAAATAAAATAGTCACTGTTTTTTTTTATTCAAATAACCACCCAAAGCAATGCCCTGCCTGTTGTTGTGCGATCAGAAAGGCTGCACATCAAACTGCTCCCGAGGGAAGCCTTTCTGGACGTCTTTCAGAGCTACTCTCTAATTATCAATTGTTTTGAGTGTTTGGGGTGACATTTAGATAAGAAAGAGTTTCATCATGTAAGCATTTCTTTTTGTTTTTTCATTAATCCTCAGCTTGAACACACTCCGAACAGGAGATTTTCCAAACCAGGCTGAAATCAAACAAATCAAACTCTTATTTTTTTGTCAATCTAAACCCCCAATGCTTCAGACAAGATAAAAGTCTAAGTAAAAATGAAAAAAAAAAAAATCAGAATTATTTAGTTGATTTCCCTTGTAACTAACCCTGACCCGTCAAAACAAGATTCTTTTTTTTATTGTATTGCATAAAGATGTTCTTTAATGATTCATCAGAAAGTTTACTTTCTAAAAAACGTAAGATGCTTATCAGTATAAAAACTCTAACTTGATGCTTTGAGTTTTACCCTAATTATGGATTGTGAATTTAAGAACCCACGTCCAAAAATAACTTGGAAATTTGCAGTTGAGCTGATTAAGAAAGTTCTCACTTGGTGCTAAATGTGTGAAAAGCCTTTATGGTTGATCTCTTTCGGTGATAATCTGCTCAGCTTGTAACGAGCTTGTTACACAGTGTCCCGGTCTGTGCTGCGGAGATTTATGGTCAACCATTAAAACGGCCTTTTTACCTTCTAGAAGTCATACTATCACAGACGCGGTCATTTACAATAAAACAACTTGCAGCGGTGTGAAGGTTGGAAAAAAATTACCCCTTTTACCCAATCATTCTCCCCGGTGGCAATTAGGTTTATGCATTTACTTGGGACGAATCCAAGAATTACAAACGTAATGTGCCTAAAACAGTCTTGCTGACTGGAAATGTTTTTTTTTTTTCTTTTTTTTTTTTTTTGAATGCGTGTCCCTGGGTGCTTCGCGGTTGCAGGAACACACCAATACGGTGATACAATATTCACTTTGTAGCTGTGTCAGGCAGGTGTTTGAAGCCCAGCATGTCCTGCAGGCCATAAAAAAAATGTTTTTTTTGAAATCACTGGATGAAGGCTCTTCTTTTAACGAGACAACAGTCCTGATAACGCCGACGTGCGCTAGCTCTGTTGAAATAATAATGCCTCTCGTTTGAGCGCATCTCTGCCTTTAGATTTCAACAAAAGGCGGTGAGATGTGCAGAGCTCATTAGTCTGCAGCAGCACTAACAGATCTCCAAACTGGATTACCTGACATCCAAGAGCAAGCAAATTGATTTTTCAACTCCTAATCCTTTGTAAATCTGAAATCTTTGGGAGTAAATGGACGGGGATGAATTTGATCACTGTGTCTGAATGAATGGATGCCTAATGGTTACTTTTAGGGGCTTAGGCTGAAAGAATTACCCGTGTGAAATGAAGGTGTTAAGTGGAATCAAAGTATAAAGGCAGCACGTTCTGCTATCGAAAGAAACAATTGACACAAGAGTTTACATTGCAGCCCGTTCCCACTCTCGGCAGCTCATTGATCCAGCCCTATCAGCTGTTGGAATTAAGCTCCCTCGTCAATAAAACTGTCATCACATTTTGCGGCAGCAATTAAACAGATGGATGATATCGTAATAGCAATAGTTATGGGAGTCACTGACTGGAATATTAATAATGATAAATAAGGAAATAGTAAAAGACTTGGTTTTTATCTTGTCCTTTGTCTTTGGGGGGGAAAAAATGATTTGACAAGTATAAATAACAAGATGACAAAAATGAAGCAACAGATGGTTTTCTTGGTACTAAAAACACAGCTAATCAAACCAATCCGTGTTCCCTAAAGGCTGGAATAGTTCTTGAAACATTTGATATTATCACATTAATCAGAATCATTTAACATCTTCAATTACCAAAAAAAGTCTAATTTCCTCTTTTTGTTTATTGCCCTTCGAGTCTCATCAGCAACATCAACCTGCAGAAAAGCACATCAGCAGGCCTTATAGCACCTGAGCAAGACCCAAAATGCACAGAGGCTTTTGTCTGCCACATCAATTTATATCACTTCATTAACAAAGGCAACATTTCCTCACAGGCCAGATGTTGTGCTGAAGTCGGGTTTGTTTGAAGTCAGAGCTGTTGGCTCTCCCGTGGATAGCAGGTCACCGCAATCATAAATTATAGACAAGCTTCACAATATCACTTTTCATAACGCAAAACTACGTGTCCTCATAGAACTCGAACGTATGCAGGAAAGAGTTAATCAGCACGGGATGAATGCGCTCAAGCTTTGTACATAAAACATTAAAATATCGGGCGAGATTAACTTGATAAATGCTACTGGTGGCTCTCTATTACCTCCACTCACTATAATACCATTCTGAACAACTGAGCAGTACTTTAAATGAACAGATTCTATGTTTCTTTTTTGTTACAGCTGTGACTTTCAGGCAGAACAGCGAGTGTCTGAAATTATTGGATGCCTCATGCAGAGACAAGGGCACCATGTCGAAGCAGAAGCTCGCTTGATAAACCATCTGAAACAAACTTCCATCTTGTTCGGGGTCTCATACTCTTGCATTGTTAGCTTCTCCACGGTAATTGAAAGCCCAGCCTAGTTCGGCAGCTTGGCCACGGCAGCCCGCAGAGCTCGGGAACCTCAGAGAACACGATGAGGGGCTCTGATCAATGCACGCAATTATTAGACAGCTAGAGGGTCGGCTTGTTCAACCCAACCAAACTGCTGTGCCTGCTGGGTGCAGGGAGGTCCGTTTTCTTTTCTTTTTTTTTCTTTTTTTAGTTGTTGTTGGCAAGTTGACAAACTAAATGCTTTTAGGACTTTTTTTTTTAAATAAAGTGTATTTTGTCTGGCATTAATCAAGTAAAGCAATGAATTAGATAAATATGCTGGGGGAAGGTGTTTTCTCACCCGTATGTCCCATTAGCTTCACCAAAGTGTTTGCGTTGTCTTGTTTGCCAAAAGTCCGTCACTGTAAATTCTAAACGAAGAGCTCAAGTAAGTGAATATAAATTCTGAATGTGAGGGGTTTTATTTAATTAATTTATTTATTTTTTTTTTTTTTGGTTGTGTGTGTGTGTATGTGGGGGGGGGGGGGCTGCACAATATATAAAAAATGTAAAGTAATCGCGATAATGTGCAATATACATGCATAAACTGCAATAAATTGTTGACTCAAAAGTTTGCATTTATGCGTTATGCCATTCAGATGAAAGCTTGAAGTATTTCACCAGTCGAATAAAACCCTTTATGTATTTGGTCAACTGGATGGATCTACTCATATTTTGTTTTTAATTCAGGCTGGAATGGAAATTATTAGTTTTTTTTAGGTTGTTTTCTTGGCTTTGAACCCAAAGCAGAAAGATATCAGCAGTACATACTTATGTATTTGTTCATTTATCGCAAGTCATATCGTCATCGCAATTTGTTATTGCACATCGCAGGTTTTCCTAATATCGTGCAGCCCTAGTGTGGGGGGTGTCTTAGTAATTGGTTCCTTGTGTTGGCAGGTTTGGTTGTTCAACTAAGAAAAGTCCTCATTTCTAACTCCTTACACGCCACCTGTACTCCATTAGTAATCAGCACACCTGGAGTCACTCGGTAACCACCTTTTTGCAGCGCAATAACCCTGTTCTTGTTCTTTTCTGTTCTTTGTCAGATTATCTGTTACTTCCCATCTTGTCCTCAGGTTCTGTCATTGCCTCACTTTGGTTTTCACCCATCACCAAAATGCAAAAGAAGGTAATAATGACTTTGCTCATGTTTGTGTGAGCTCTTCTGTCTGTCGGTAGTGACATATTTCACAAAGAAAAAGGTTCATTTTAATGAAACTTGCAGAAAGTAATTATTGGATGTATGTCAACAACTGAGTAACTCTGAGTCACAAAATTATGATAGCTGCCGCAGCTAACTGATACTATCAAGCACAAAAATAGCTATAATTCTGTCGGTTTTTCAGATATGACCTAACATTTGGTGGGGTAGTAGTTTGGGATGATACTCAACATGTACGCTATGGGGCAAAAACACTGCGCAAAACAATTAGCCCATAACTCCAACTCTGTCTGTCTGTTCACAAAATCTATCAATATCTTGTGAACCACTGGATTTTAATGAAACTTTAGGACAGCTGTAGCAGAGTTGTTAGTTCCTGGTTCAATCTCCCATTCCATTCATCTCAGCCGTTGTGTCCTTGGGCATGACACTTCACCCATTTTACCTACTGGTAGTAGTCAGAGGGTCAATGTGCCCCAGGGCAGCTGTGGCTACATTGTAGCTTACCATTGTGTGTGTGTGTGTGAATGGGGGAATGGCTGTAGTGTAAAGTGCTTTGAAGTCTGTATAGGGGTTTAATAAAGTACTATACAATAACAGGCCATTTACCATTTTATCATTTACTTTCAGAAATTAAGCAGTGCATTAAGCATCTACAACTTATTGTGAGTCAATGAGTTATTCCTATTAAAGATGGGCACCAGAGCTAGCAAACATTAGCCAGCACTAAAATGGCTACAACTCAATTTTACAAATATTGAGCCAAAATATAGTGGTAGAAGAAGGAAATCCACAGCACACACAGTGAGTGTGACATCCTGCCGTATCATACGAGACAGTTTAATCAAAGCTTAGCCAAAATGGCTACAACTTTCAATTTTTTTAACATAAACATCCAGGAAAATCATGTCAACGTGTTTCTTCACTGCATGTACAAAACAATGCTGTAATGTAAGGTCTATAATGAAAGACAGTGGGCAATATGCATTCAATAAATAAATAAATAAATACTGCTTTTTATCAGTTTTAACTGATTTATGTTCTGTTGTTACCAATAAATATCCTCCATGTTTACAGCTCTAAAACACCACCTGTAGGCCATTAGTAATCAGGACACCTGTTTTCACTCAGCATTCATCCATCCAAGTACATAATAGGCTACTGTCTGTTTGTCAGATTGCTCGTTGCCCCCTCGAAGAAAAAAAGAAAAAATAAATAAATAAATAAATAAATACAACACGCAAATTGTAGCTTGTAGTTTATTGGTTCAGATGTTGCTTTAGTTTTTTTTTTACCGCTTTCCTTGTGGACAGATTTGTGTCCTGCTACAACTCACCATCCACCAAATGTGACATTGAGGTGGCAACTGTGCAAATAAAATAAATAAATAAAAGTGAAGCACAAAAAAACAAGGTTCAAACTGAGCGCTGGCCAAAGACGGAGCCCTGAGAAATGCTGCCAACTGGGAGGGAGTTTCTGATTCATAGACAGATTGCTAAAGTAAAGACAACCCAGCTGAGGACAGGAGAAAAAAAAGTGTTTCAAAGATGTCTTGGAAGTTTAAACAGTAAATCTCTAGACATATTATTTTCAGGCTGTATCTGCAAACAAACAAACTGAATTCTTGCTTACCAGCTGATACTGCAACTATTCTGAAGCTATTCTTTTTTTTTTCTTATTCTGGTGCTGGTTATGAAACTACATACAATGAGTCACAAAAGCAAACAGGCATCGCACATTGCATAAGTCTGATTTAAGCCACCTCAAAGAAGTGCAAACACAAAGATGTTGGTGACAAGAAAAAAATAATAAAATAAAGACAAAGTGAGAGAGGTGAGAGCTCATTATGTTCCCTGCAAATTAACATTATCCCACTCTGGAAAGAAAAGGGTGAAAAAAAAAGAATGTTACCTGACTTGAATTTGATATTTCTGCTCTTTTAGATCACATTTGATGAAGAAGAAAGGACACCCAAGAGGGGAACATAGCTCACCAATAAAAAGAATGCTCTCAGCATGGGTTTCAAGGCGTCAGAGAACCTCACCACGGGAAGGCTTGGTGGCTTGGCAGAGCTGAACTCAGCCTGCCAGAAGTTTCTGAGCAGCGCCGAGCTTTAACAACCAGTCGCTCGGCTTTTTCCACGCAGCAAAAGGCAACGCCAGCTACAAACTTGTAAAAAAAAAATAATTAAAAAAACCCTTTGCATGAGTTACACTGAGCTGTGTTCTTATCATTCTCGTCATTAGGTTTTTCATGAATTTATTCATGATTGTGATGTTCAATCTCTGAAACATGGCAAAATCAAGCCCCCATGACTGCCTTTTGCAGCCTCCATGGGAGAGAGGAGAGCCAGTGGAGGTTTATTCTGAAAAGCAGCATCTTTTCAGAATAAACACCAGGGGAGGTGTCTGATCATGTCAACACGTTTTATGGAGGAAACTACATGTAGAAAGAAAGAGACAGAAAGTGCAAATTTGTTCCAGTTTGGTGGGGAATTAAAACGTTGGTGAAAACTTACTGAACCAGACGTTTTGGTAATTAGGGCCATACTATAGATGCAATGTGACAAAGGATTTATTGTTGGTGTATGTTATTTTTTAAAGTGTGAACAAATCAGTTATCTTAATTTCTCAACATATCTTTGTCCAAACATTTATACTGAAAGTATGGAGTGATATGCATTCAAGGATTGCTAAGTTTTAAAATTGGATTGGGGATGCGAGCATCTCTGCTGTTTTTTGTAGCAAAAAAAAATATATAGGAGAGCTCACAAAGCCCCCATGTTCACTGCATGTGAAATGAATTTAGGATCGCTTGAATATCTTCCTAATAGTGTGACCTATTCTGTAGGAAAACAATTCTTCCCAAACACAGCAGTAACTCGATTTCTAGGTGCGATAGGACAGTTAAAACGAAGGGAAGAAGCTGAATTAATGACTGAGCTTGGGCCTTAAAATAACTTCCTCTCATGCTGGCTGCTCAACTACTCTTGCTTGTTCAGCCAAGGAGAGGAAGCCAAATTTTAATAAGGTTTTTAATAACCATATTTGATATTTGACACTCACATCCCCCTATAGAAGTCCTTCATTTTGTTTAAAAGTGTGCTTAAACAAAATCACTCATGTCTCTTTCTGATCTCTGACCTTTTTATGCTTCTCTTTTTTTTATGCGTAAGAGCCTTTAAATATATTTTTGAATTTTCAGTTTGAAGTACAAATTAATAAATGAACTGTGTATCTGTATTTATGGGGTACTATAGTGTAGAGTACAGTAAGTCTTGAAATCTGAATAATAAACAAAAGTATGCAATACACAATTGGAGAACAGAACGTCAGTTGTTTTTTTTGTTGTGTTGTGGTTTTTTTTATTATTATTTTTCCCTGTACTTTCTAGACTAACAAATAATAACTTAGACCTACTTAGATATTTTTTTCATGCTTATAATGTATGTTTTTAACACCAACTCAAACTATAAGATCTTGTGAATAAATCAGTAGTTAAGTTTTTATCTTGTTTTCACATCTGGTGGAACTGCAGGGAAAGAAGTAATTGCTTTGGCCACAAGATGAGTCATTAATATAATCTTAAAACATGAGCTTATAATAGAGAATCCATTGTTTAATGACAGGAGCTGTAGGACCTAAAGCTGATTTTCACGTACCAACTATAGATTTAGGCTTTTTTTACCCAGTGATTTACATGGTGCATTTACATATAAAGGTGTTTGTTTCAGTGTTGTTGTTTTTATTTACATGTGCTCTGCAGGTGATCAGAGGATGTTTGTATTATTTTGATTTTGTTTTAAAAAAATGGTAACAATTTGATAGGCTTGTTTTATCTTAATACATTTTAATTTGCATGTGAATTATAATGATATCTTGTAATTCCATGCTGTAAACCTAACATGAATATTAAAGTCTGCATCAAGCTTTCATAGGCTGCATTTTGATGACAATCACTTGTATGAAAAACAGGGTTGGGCAATATTGGCAAAACTATGTGTCACGTTTAATCAAGACATTTTGGCAATAACGATTAAAATGACGATTAATATTTGAGACACTTGCAGGTTTTTGACTCTAAATCAGTGTCCCTGTGTTCTAAAATTATCTTTAGCAACTAACAAGCTTCTTCATTTTAACAAGTTAATATTAAGCTGTGAACTGAAACCCCTCTTTTCCACAATGTAGTGTGGCTGCATTTCTTTATGCTATATGCAGCCTATATGTTCCAGTGCTTACTTTACTTTGCTGCTCGTAAGGGACAGATTGACTAAGTCATCATCACGTGGCACTAATTGCAGTAATTGAAAAGTGGCAAATATTAGCTGATGACAATTTTTCTGATATATTGCACACTGTATGATTTTGCCCAACCCAAGGCAAAAAATAACTAAATAAATATTTGGCTAGAGATGGGACAAATGGTGCTTTGAGTGGATCTGGATCTTGAGGAACTGTAGAGTCGTTCAATAAAGCGAATTTTTGGTTTCGAAGGGGTTACGTCATCACATATATCACGTGGGCGAAACCATTCAAATGGAGAAACCTGCTCTCCCTTTACCCCTGAGCTGCTGTACTCCACCACCTGTCTTCCATGAAAAAGTGAAGCAAAAATGATTGAAGAGGAAAAAACAAAGATATTTCGAGGAATAAAAACAGCATTTTACTGCCCACAACTCAGTTCCTATCATTCATTGTAGGGAGTCGTTCAAAAGATCTTGATCATTCGTGAACTTTTGCCAGTTTGTTGCCATATAAATTATCCAGATGTGTGTTAATGTAGTATTGTGGAAAAAAACAGCAATGAACTCAATGTGTAAAACCCATTAAGTATTTAGACAATTGAAATCCTTCAAAACTACTGGTAAACTCCACAAAAGTAAAATTTCCTGCTGGGCTGACCTTGGGGTGTGCATTCAAAGAGCTCAAAATTGAATGTCGGGATGCTCAATTTTAAAGTTTACACACATTTAATCAGTCAAAAGAAGACCAGAAGAAATGTCTTCTCTCTGTAAACTCTGGAAGC
This sequence comes from Anablepsoides cearensis, assembly GCA_032275365.1. Taxonomy (NCBI): domain Eukaryota; kingdom Metazoa; phylum Chordata; class Actinopteri; order Cyprinodontiformes; family Rivulidae; genus Anablepsoides; species Anablepsoides cearensis. The sequence continues at coordinate 13,093,979 of JAUBOC010000089.1, forward strand.
ACAGTTTAGTTTCACAAAGTTACAGCTGAATAAGCCACAAGACTTCCAGAGCAACAACCGTTTGACAAACAAGAACCAGGTGAAGCTGTTTTAACCGTAACACAAAAGTGTTTTACAACTGAATGTGGGGAACATCTGTTCAACAGCTGGAGAAATTGATGCACGCAACAGGACACTGATCCGAAACGCAGCATCACATTTTTACCAGTACATCTGAAAAACATGGAATTTTATTGACTCAGGTAAAAATCTAGACTATGAACCTAATAAAAATATGTGTGATGGGACATTAGGGAATCTGTTCAAGAACTAATGAGTGACATTGTGTAAAATATTGTGATGTTCATTCTGAGGCTAAATTTACCTAATTTAAAACCTGTTAAGAACTAATTAAAGTCTTGATAGCGAGACATTTATTATGAAAAAGGGTGTGTTTTGCTTAGATGACTGCATCGCATTTCCCCCAAGTCAATTATTTTGGGGCCACATGCACCGTATGCTGCCACTAGTAAACACATTAATAATTTTCACCAATTTCAACAGAAACCGTGTGTTTCATAAACAAAGCAATGAATTACTCAACAAACTGAGCACATTTAATTTTAGCAATATTTATAATAACAAAGTTTCCAAAATCTGTTTGCTGAGAATGGCAAGCCAAGACGAATAACTGAACTTTTTTTTTTTACCTATATATTTAGTCCAGTTTTACTCATGGTTTACCCTCAGACGATCCTAGTATTAAATTAAACACATATTTTGTGTACAGTTTTATTTGTCCACCGCCATTTTTGATTGATCTCTTTTATCACAAATTGGTGTTAGCTTCAAATGGAGAGAAAATATAGTCACATATTGAGAAACACTAAAAATAGCTTTAAAAATATAAAAATTCACACACCTATTCTTTTATTTTAAAGCATGAAACTGAGCTGTTTAGTAAAGAATATTAACTACATTGAGAAGGTGTCATTTGCTTTTTTTGAATAAAAAAAAGCAAACTGATTTGGATTTTATTTGAGCACCAGTTCTGCTCAGAAACCATCAAACCAATCACTCTGCAGTAAAGCAACACATTTTGATCTCAGCATCAGTTTTAGACTCCAGTCAGGTGGGATGTTTGTTTTATAATTTCATCAAGCTGAGATGCAGGTGAAGCCGCTCTGAACTTTTGACACGGTTTTGATTACAAAGAAAAATACAAAAAAAAAGCAGCTTAAAAGCACATTTTTGTAAATGGAGTGAATATAAAATAGGAGAAATGTGTTCAAGGTCTTGGGACGGTGAGGCTTGTCCCAGCATACATATGGGTAAGACCAAGGACGGCTTGACGGCTATACGCCAGGCAAACAGAGTGACAAACACATTCACACCTCCACACAATTTAGACTTCCTTATTCACCTTCTCTCTTCACAGCGCAACATAACCGGAACGCCTGAATGAAACCTGAACAAAATTATAACCAACCAATCTCTCTAATGAAATTCAAAGAAATGAACAAAAACATCATTCAATAAAGCTAGATTAAATGCAACCTACGCATCACAATCTTCAAATACGTTTTTGAACACTCATTAAAAAAAACAGGTTTTCAAGGTTTTTTTTCTTCATTTTTTTTAAACTTACGCATTGTTTTTGCCACGTTTGACCAAATCAGTAAGGATGAAACTTTATTTTATTTATTTTTTAGTTTATTCAAACTACAATCCAAAAATCAGCAAAAACGTCCAAAAGTGACAAACCTTGGGCACGCTAAACAATATGAAACATGCACATATAGACCTTTAGACATGAAGTTCATGACATAAGAGGCTCTCAACCATGTTTTTCCCTTGGATGACGAAGAAATGTTTGAAGTGATGCATTTGCCATATGGGTTCCCACAGGGTAAAAAAATATAATAATAATTCAAGGCCATCTTAGCTTGAATGCTACTCAAGGAGTATAATTGAATTCAAATGAATGCAAACACGTAAATAGGCTATGTCTTCTCATTTTATTACAGTTACTGTTATTTTAATTAAATTCTTGAAGCTTGGTATTTGTTTGTAGCAGTTGAATTAATCAAATCTAAAGCACAAGCACTTGGTATTGAACTCTTATAAAAAGAAGTTTGTGAATCAGCAACATGTAGGCACTTTTCAGTGCTGCTAAAACATCAGCAGCAATGTTTTGACCCCTGTCTGTGTGTGTTTTCATGTCTCTGTAGTGATTTTAAAATATACTACGATCACTAAATGTGCTGATTCAGAAAGTAATTATTGATAGTGGTGCAACGGATCACGGCTGATTCGTGATCCGTACGGATCACTTGCCACGGTTCGGAACGCATGGGTACCGCGGATTGGGTGTTTATTCTAGAACGCGAT
>JAUBOC010000089.1:13096448-13112084 GCA_032275365.1 Anablepsoides cearensis
AAAAATGATCCGAACCGTGCCTCAAAAACCGTGACACGATCCGAACCGTGAGTTTTGTGATCCGTTGCACCCCTAATTATTGATAAACATCTACAATGGATTAACTTTTGGAGTCAGTGTAATTCAAGGCTATCAAGGTTTAGCCCACTTAGCATACACAATAATGGCTTTACTCAGACAATTTTACCAAAATTTGGCGAAAATTTAAATCAACAATCAACTCTGCACAAAGCCAATGAATAAATTGTAATGAAACTTTCACTGAACGTGTACAACGTCAAGATGGTCACTGCATGCCTTTGCCAACACAAAAACAGGCATAGCTTACACAGAATTATGGGGTAAAATTATTTTGGTAGTAGCTGAGAGTCATTCTCGACACTTATTCCAAGCATTACCACAATAACCAAAGTGTAGCTCTGGCGGCCATGTTGATTTAACACTGCGCTACAATCTGAATTCCTTCAGGAAATACTTGGCCTTTAATTGCCAGACTGTATTTAATAACTAAATATCCCTCAGGATGGTTTCAAGGACTCAATGAATTTATAACTGTAATAATAACTATAAAATAAGTTGGTAAGAAAAATTCACCACATTATTTTATAGGTCCTCCTTTTTCAGTGTGGGGGTGAATGAATCGAATGTTTTAGAAAATGCTCCTGAAATTAATTTTTTTTTTATGTGCCAACATGCCAGAAGGTCTTATAGCCATGATATGTTAAGAGAATATAAATAAAAAAATGATGCTTTGTTCAGAAAATGTTACTCAGCTGATTCTAAAAGTATTTATTTTATGTTTTTAATATTAAATAAAACCCAACTTTTTAGCAGCCACCTGTATCCGAGTTGGAAAGGGTGTGCCACAAAGATGGCGTGGGAAGAGACAAATTGCATCATGGGTGGGGGGAGAAGAGGTTTGAGATGGAGGTGTGAAAATAATTGTGGCAGATCCAGAAAATGATGGCTCCCACCTGAATCCCATTAAAATATTGAGCTGCGGATGTTACTTGTTACTTTGTTACCAAAACACACAGGGTGGAACATTTGAGAAATAGTTCATAAAGCTTAAGAATGAATTTCATAAGTGATCTAAATTTTAACTATGTTTTGCTGTTTTTTAACCTGACATTTATTAAAACAAAGCAGGATCCTCCATTAACCCTTCTGGTAGAAGGGAATAAAAGATATGCTGATAACACAAAATTATTTGAGCAGCTAAATTGTAAAACCACATTCACATCCTGCATACATTCTTTACAATATTGATCACATATGAGTTTTCTACATTCTAACATCCACACATTTCAGATTTCTGTTTCCTCAGGTCCATTTTTTTTGTAAAATGTAATAAATAAATTGAAGATATCCACTTAAATATAGCATTATTTTGAAGTTTAGTTGAACTCAACTTGTGTTTCCTTCTCAAACTCACTTGAAATTCAATTTTCTGGAGAAAATATAAATATTTCACACATCCTTTGCCCAAAGCACTAAGTAATTGTGGTTTTAGACAAACATGACATGGCCTGAAAGATTTTTTTGAAACAGATGTTGACGTTTCTTTGCTCAGAAGCTGCAAATGGAGAGGGACATGGGAAGATTTCTTGTTGCTTTAAGTGCCTTCACGTTGATTCTCATTCACCACAGAGGAGGTTTGAAACCACTGAAACAATATTGTTAAAAAAAAAATAGCAGAAGTATATTTAGGGAGGCAGTTTCTACAGTTTTTTTCTGTCGCTCAGCTTAAGATCTTATTGTTTTATTCCTTTTTTCTTCCATTTTTCTATAACATAAATCACTGAAATGTATTTTTTTCCAACTTGTGAATTTAACATAAGAGCTTCACCCTTTTCTTCAGTTTTTGAACAAGGAAAATTAAAGCTGCAGGTCAAGGAGAAAAAGCATACTTCCCTCAATTACGCACAGCATATGATCCATCAAACACACACATACACACACATCGTCAGAATTATCTTTGTCAGACAAAATAAATGTTTATGCAATGAAAATAACTTTGAACTGACACACACAAGTACAAAAAATGTAACCAATCTAAGATGGTTTTCCTTGTAATTGCCACATTAACACTCAAAATTTCTAATAAAAATATTTTTGGGCGTGTGTTTTTGAGATGCAGAGGAGGTGGGGTGGAGGAAGACAAAATTCTGAATCCTCTCAGCAGTTCATCTTTGTCTCATTCAGGTCAGAATAAAAGCTTCAAATGATTCTTAAAGCCGTCGGTGCGCGCTGACCACACTGCGTCAAAAAGAAGCCCGTGCGTAAAAACCTGGAGCTGACAAAATAAAACTGGGCTATACTTACGCTGCTGTTTTGGCCGGACCAGTGCACCATCGCCTGGTTGTGAGCCGTGTCCCCGGCGAGTGCAAAAGTCGAACTCGTGAGACGAAACTCCTCCCGGTCCGGATCCTCGCCAACGCCCTCGGTTCCGAATCCGGACCAGGTCTCCGCGCTCCGCGCTCGTCTCCAACTCGGCACGTTCCCGCTCGGAAAAGAAAAAGGGTCGTTTCGTCTTCCATCGCCGGTGCGATTCTGGGTCACGTTGCTGGGAGCTGGGTCAGGCGCACTTGGAGAAGGGTGGGAAAGTTTCCCAAGGTCCTTTAAAGCGTCTCTCTGCGGACCGCTGGTCGTGTTTTCCTCCAGCCGCGGCTGGACTTTGGGTGAACTTTCTTCACTCAGCTCCGCGGCGCTGAGCTCTTCCTCCCAGCTGGGTAACTCCGCACCAAACCCGACCAGTTCCTCGGCAGGTGCCGCGCTAAAATCGCTCAAATCCCGGGATGATGCCTCAATCGGCGGCAGCTGGCACGAAGGGATGCACGTTACCTCTGCGTCCGTTCCGCCCAGGATGGAAGTTAGAATGAAGAGGCAAATCCACTCCGAGGAAATGACAAAATGGCAGTGACCGACGCGCGTCTCCATTAATTCAGACCGATTAGGCGTTTAAAATATATACTTAAAAAAAATTAAACTACTATTTTTTAGTCAGGAACGACTGGTTCTTCCTGTCATCACCTGGCAGAGAGGAGTCCGTAAACGCTCTGTGGGGAGGTGCAGCCGCGCGCGGACAAGTGTTCCCAAGTACTGATGCAAACGATGCATCAGAGGAGGAGCTGCAGGCTGAATCCCGCACGAGAGGGGAGCGGGGGCACACACCCGCATCCTCATCTCAACCTGCTTTATGAAAGAAAGAAGCAAAGCGCAATCTTAATTAAGGTAGTTTTTTTTTTCTCCTCACTCATAAAATCCGGGTTTTGATACGCGAGATATTACTTCACTTTGAAATATTTGGAAGCCACCCTCCAGCACTGAACTAACTGAGTGGTCCTCATATGAGGAGGATGGGGAGTGTCTTTGGGGGAAAAGTCTTGAACCATTAAGGGGTCTCCATCTGTGTTGCAGAAAAGTAAAAGGACCGAGGCTGCTGATACAATGGGGCTTTGCATTTCCCATTACTGCAGGGTCCGGGTAATCAATTAACAAGATTGCCTGTGTTCACTGTCAATTATGCCATGCAGGTAATGACTCTGTTGTGGCCTGCTTGCAAAATGGCTCAGTAATTGTTTCACTTAAAGGCTACTCTCCTGTATCATCCATTCACCACAGCCTAATGGAGAAAATGTGTATCCCCCCCAAATTTAGCTTCTGCTTTCTGGGGCCTTCACAGGTTAATGGAGACTGGTATGACAGAAAATAATGAGGAGGATTCAAAGCAGAGGCGAGCAAGTAATCATTTCAGCTGCAAGCCTTCCTCTGATCTCTGCGAGTGCCGTGGCAATAATTGAGAGCCCATTATTGCCATGCAATACAGGCATTGAGAATATATTGTTATATTTCCCTATACTTTTTGGCTTTGTTCCAGTCAGCTAATGGTAAACCATTTGGAGAACCAGAGCCTGTCCAAACCCTGTGATTAGATTCTATTTCTGGGCAACATTTAGTCAATAAGATGAGGATGCTGTTGACTGGTGACTGATGCCGAAGAGACTCCCTGTATTGAGCTGTGCTCTCCATCGCTCTGCGCTGCGACGTGATCCTGTTCCACATACGGGTCAACCGCACAGAGACGTCTTTCATTGCCAGCCATTAGTGATGCAGCGAGCAAGAGCTGTCTCAATCTGTTTCAGTTAGCCCCCACCAGACAAGAGGAAATCAGTCTATAATGCAGATTGATGGCGGACTGAGAATTTCAATCACGGGGAGCTTTGGCTAAAAAGCTCAAGTCTTGACTGTAATGTAAACCTAAAGCGCATGCAGACTATCACAATGCAGATCACATTAAGAGAAGTAATGACTGTGCAGGTGTGAGACATCTGCAACTCCTCTAATGTGTTTTTACTTATTGTGACTTTGTTAAGGATTCGTCCACACTGACGGCGGTCATAGCTGACTTTTATCTGGTTAAGTTTGATAATAAATGTGAAGCTAATGCTGCTTTTGTATTTTTTCTTTTTCATAGGAATGCTGAGTCAGCCTTCCCTCTCCTGTTGCTTTTTAGGCTTTCTGTTTATTGTACCTTCTCTGACACGTAGCCTTGCTACAGCTGTAAACTTTGTGCTGTTTTATCATTCAAATGTCAAATTCAGGACATTCCAGCTGACATTAAACCTTTATTTTTACCAGGAAATATCCCATTGAGATTAAAAACCTTTTTTTCAAGAGAGTCCTTGCCAAGGCAGCAGTATTGAGCTGTTCTCTCTTCATCGCTTAAAGCTGAGAGAAAAAGTCACAATTACTGTGACTTTTACATTTGTAACTTTTATACTTTTCAAAATGTTTACCTTTTTTTTGCAAACATTTTTGCCTTTGTGATTACATCAGAATCTTAAGTTCCTTCAACAAAAATGTTAAATCAATTTTTTACTTGCTCTATTTTTGTTTTGTTACGCTTTTCTTACCATTAAACAACATTGACTATTTTCAAAAAGCCTTTTGCTCCTTTAGCTGTTTGGCTACATTTAGCTTTTAGATTTGCCTTTTGTTAAATTTAAGGTTTTAGCTTTCTGTATTTTGTTACTTAAAGCTAGCATTTTGTTACTTTTTCCTTCCGCTAGCATGTTGTACTTTAAAGTTGTTTAATTTTTACCTAGTGTTTTCCTACTTTTAGCTTGCATTTTGCCACTGTTAGTTAGCATTTTGCCACTTAGCTATGATACACTTAGCTTTTAAAAAGGATTTTGCTACTTTTAGCTTTTTTTTTTGGCACTTTTGCCTGTGTTCCATCCTTTTCAGCACACTTCTTTAAAGGCCTTCAGCACTCAACTTTTCATAGTGCATTTTTCAGAAAATGAAATTTGTCCAGTTTTTTTTAATATGAAAGATGAATGATACTTTTAATTACTTAAAATACTGAAGTTGTTGACTGTTTTTAAGAGAAAAATTGTGATTGGGTTTTTCAGAATGCAATCTCCAAATTCATCTTTTTTTTCCTTTTTCTTTAATAAGCCTTATTCTATTTACAACAGCTGTTTGCAACCAAAACAACATGATTAAAACTTGTAAAATATCATTTTTATTGAAGTATCCACTGAAAATGAGGAAATATTGATAAAGTTTTCAGGTAACTCTGCATGTGCACTGGGAGGGAAAATGGGGTCTGAAGGCAAGATTAATGTTTCATGTAAAATGGCATTAATATGGAATTTAGAATGTGCTTTACTTCTGCCAACAAGGACATGGGGATGGGAGGATTTTATTAAAGAGGACAGATTATAAAAGACTATATAATTTTAGTTGCATTTAGTTTGTATATTTTGGGTGTCTGAAATCCCTACAAAGTTGAAGTGAAAAAAATTCTGACACAATGTGACCATCTAGGAATAAATATCTATAGGTTCTGTAAGTTCTAATAAAGAAAGATTAGTTAGTCAGAGTTAAGTTCACCTATTTTCCTAAATGCACCATCAGTAATGTACAATCTATTGTTTCAGATTTTTAGCATTTATGCTGCATATTATTGTATCATATTGCATTCTAACATAATATACTGTGTTTTATTCTATAGCATTGTATTGTGCTTCTTAACAGTAACTTTTATTCTGCAGTGAACGTTTCTCTTATGTCCTCATCCAACTACAAATTCACCAATGTCTTGTGAAACAGTTCCATTTTGTACATCAGACAACAAACATCCATGTGGCCAAGATAAACAAAAAAATTCAACAAAAGCTGCACAGCCTGTTACATTCTGCTCCTGTATTCATTGAATTAAACCCGTTGTGCTTGACAATCATCAACTCATCATTCGTCAGAGACTATTTTGTTAACCAAAAAGTAACGTTTAACAGTGGCGCACCTTTAAATTGGACAACAGCATGACACAAACATTAATCAGGGAAAGATGCAGAGCTGAGACTCTCTGCCGGCAGCATTTGTACAGAGGGATAAATTTCCTACTCAGCCTGCAGAATTAAAACATTAATATAAATAACCACACCTTGACTACAATCGAACACCTGCCATTTATTGTATATGTGTAACATCGGGGTTAGTTCCACAAATAATCTGAGTTTGACCATTTAGTCACGTCCTGTTAAAGTGTTTATGGTTGAATATCTTCAGGACATTCCTTTGACTTTGGTTCAGTTGAGTTGATGAGTCAAAATCTTACTAACAGACCTGTTTCCTCACTAGGCTTCAAGTTCAAGAGCTGCCATGACAAAGCAAAGAAAGTGACCATAGCCTATGTTCACACGCTGACCTTATTCCCCCCCCCCCCCCCCCCCCGTTTGCTAACCACATCGGTTTGAATGTGACAAATCAAAATTCTTCAAATCCGACCCAGGTCTTTTCGGAATGTGGTCCTAAGACAAGTATAAAAACGCTGAAGGAGGAACACAGAACATAAGCAGAACTTTTTTTTTTTTTTTTTTTTTTTTAGGGAAAGTTTACAACTCTGCACCTGTCCTATTCTGAATAAAATCCTGCTGCAGTGAAATGATGATCAGATTAATTAATTTTGTGCCCATATAAGTGATACATTCAGATTATTTTATCTTAATACATTTCAATCCGATCAAAGACTTTTGCGCATGTAAACATACTAACCTTGGGTCATGCTGTTCGAATTGTAACTCTGCACACCTTCAGCTCCAGAACAGACATCCAGTTGCTTCATCTTTTTTCTTTCAATTTTCCATGTCCTATGACTGCAGGTCCATAGAAATTTATGTAATATATGTAGGTCTCAGACCGTATAGATACTGTAGATACTGGATCTATACTTCATTTCCAGCACACTGCTTCTGTTCCAAACATAAAATGCTGCAACAGAGCAGCGGCCAGCAGCAAGTCCAAATTCAAACAGTGAAAAACAAGCATGTCAGATAATTACTTAATCGACTCTGTTTGCGCAGCAACTTCAGAATCGATGTGCTAGCATGTAGCATACATGCTGTATTTACTTCTGTAAACAGTGAGCTGAGTGTGACGTCACGTCGTCTTCTGCGCATCAGTGCTGTGGAAAGTTCACACTGGAGTCTGATGGAGGTATAACGTGAACGTTCCACGCAAAAAAATAGGATTTTTGACAACAAAAATTGTAATAGATCCTTAAGACCTGAGGTGTGAACGCAGCCATGGACACTGCCACGTGATTTTGCAGAATGTCAAGCTCAGAATATGTGCGTGTTGTGAAACTTCAGCTCGGTATTTATAAAGCTGTGTTATAAACATTTTTGTTTCGTGTGCATTTGAAATGAAATTGAATACTGATAACGGATACATGTGACGCGCTCAAAGACTTCAAACATCACTCTGAAAGCTGACAGATTTCAGGACGGATGCTGTGTACAGCACATTTGTGTGCACAACATGGCAGCAGAGTGAAATCATTGTCTTTCGACAGACAAGTCTGCTGCTTTGCCGCCTGTCGCACCGACTGAATACAAACCGTCTTATGCTCCCCGAGCTCCTGCTCCTATGATGGGAACTTGTGAGCAAGCAGTGTGAAAAGCACACAAAGGAACGAGGCGACAGCTATCGGTCTTGTTAGATTGTTTCATGTTTTTAATTAAATAGAACACAGTAGAAGTTGAAAAGACTGTAAAGGCCATCTCTGAAATTATACCCTCCTCAGCTCTGATGTTCGACTCACTTTCACAACTGTCCTGATTACTCTGATCTTTATAACAGATGTAAAAAAAGGGGGAAAATAAAAGAATAAAAAACAGCAAAGACTTTTAGGTCATTAGACATGCACAGTACATTGTCAAACCACTTTGTTCCAACTATAAAGCTAACATCTGCCTTCAAAGCTGTTTAAAACTGAGCATGTGTGAATGACAAAAGATACCCACAGCTGCCATAAAAGTAATCTTTCTTCTCTGCTCGCAGTGATTCCTCCTCTTAAAATCAGATCGGGGCGGGCGGGGGGAGTGTAACATCTGTGCAGATGCGATGCGCAGCCACGCCTGTGAAGTTAGAGGGGGTAGCGGTAGCAAATATAGCCCAGGCTGATAATAGACACCTGAGACAACCACTTCAATTAATGATGAACACACCTCTGAGGCACCAGGCGAGGAAATCGCCCTTTCAAATAATGATTTCAATTAAATTATAGAGCGATACAGTGCGACGCCATATAGGCAGCAGGTTGAGAGCTCTGATGGTAATGACAGGCTGCAGGCTGTAATAGTGTAAACCATTCAAGTACTCACACATGTGCGAAGTGTTTGCTGTCGGTGAAGGGAAGTGGCAAAGTGCTACAGATCTGTCAATCTCTTTTAGTAGATGCTATAAGTAAAAGATGTGTTCATTTCCTACTGCAGTAATGTTGGATTTGTGGATATTCTCAGCAAATACTAGTAACATTTGAAGCTTCAGTCATCTGGTTTGTTTTCTTGCAAACAAGTCATGATTTCCACAGATACGTTCGGATCAGATTTCGAAACCAGTGAGTCGGATTTACCTGTTAAAGAACTGCAGAACTTTACATCCGTCTGTCATTACATGGTGGGAGTTGTACATGTGCAGAATGCGATTAGAGTTTTCCCTGCTAGTTATTCCTGCGGACTCCTTGGGGAGCACAGGGCTGCAGGTTGTGGTTTCTGTAGCACTAGGACTTTTTATGTGAACGGATTGTTAAGCAAGAGCACAAGCGCAAACCTGCAGAAACCTGGGTGCACATTTGGCCTCCGCAACCTCAACCTAACCGGCCTGGTTGGACCTATACCAGGAGCACAAAGGCTCCTGCACAGCATGGCTATAAGGGTCAACGAGGCCCTGACACAACACCACTGCGAGGCAAGGACCATAGTGCTGCAAGAGCTGCTGCATCCTCCACTATTCTTATATTAGACAAAAAAATGTGGATACACCATATTTTGTTTCTAACTAATGTTACCTGAAAATACATTTTTCTGTCTTTTGATTCAGATTAAAAAGTGGGTGTAACTGCTTGATAATTAGAGTGGTTTGAATAGATTATGGCAAACCTATATAAACTGTAGTTTATAGATGTAGTAAAAAGAGAAAAAAATGAGCCTTAAATAAGTCATTTTAAACAAGCATTAATTTTCTTTTTCTGTTTCTTCCTTTTACATGTTGCGGGGGTTATGGATGCCACAAGTCCAGCAGGCCTTGTCTCAAAGACAGGGACTGGGTACACCTTGAACAAGTTGCAAGTCCAATTTAGAGTAACCTAACATGCATGTTTTTATGGGGAAAACTGGAGTACCCACAGAAAACCCACACATGCACAGAGAAAACATGCAAACTCCACCCTGAAAGTTCCCAGGCTTGGATGTGTGACCTTCTCATTGAGAGGGGACACCAACTGCACCACTGTGCTACCATTTAAACCAATATATATTGTTTTAAGTGTAAAAAAGTATATATATTTTTAAAGTCATTGCTATAAAGAACAATCGATTAAAAGTAAAGACTGTTATTGACCTTCGCCGTGAATCTAGAAGTTGAGGATGGAACAGGTTTTAAATCCAGGCCCCTTCCATCTAACCAAACTAGACATTTGGTGAAATAAAAATGAATAAATAAATAACTGTATACTGTATATCTTTCAGGTGTTGGCTCTTGTTGATTCAAAAGTTTATCTTTCATGACAGCAACAGCCTTGATGTATCAGGCTCCAGCTATCCAATATGTGGGAGCAACTCGCACCAGGAAATAAAATCAGTAATTTTGTCTGAACTTTGCATATCCACTCCACATGAGAGCAAAGCCAGTGCAGATTAAGACGTGGCAGTTTTTAAGCATAGACTCAGCTCAAATAGATGGAACATTTTATTGCTTTAATTATTTTTTTTATTTATTTTAACTTTTTGTGCTACTGTGCTATTTTAAGTTGCTCACAGACGTTCATTAGACATGAGGAAATTCTTACATAATTCCTTTTCATAACAGCCAGACAACTGTAGCCAAAGAGTCTTCGTCAGTCTGAGGACGCTCTGATGTTTATTGGGGAGCTGGTATCGTAGAAACAGTGACCCCATCTTCATCCTGCCACACGCCCCAGAGATTTCCTCCATCTGATCCTGCCTTGCATATATACCCTTGTTTCTGAGGACTGGGAAGAAATAGACACCAAAGTGCATAAATTAGTAAATGAGACAAACAATGCTGGGAGGATTCTTTATTAAATAAAACAAATTAAATGTGTGGCATTTCTAGAAGAAACACCTACTGCCTTTTATGCCAAAAACCCTCTTTGTTGAGTAATTATTAATTATTAAGTAGCTGAAGTGGTCAAACCTTGACAAAACTGTATGTCTTATTCAGATTACATATTTCATCTACTAAGACATTCAATTTTAGCTTGATATCTGACCAAATTATAGCCATTTTTGCTTTAGCTAGTGCTGATTGCAGTGCAGAAATTGTCCATCCAACCCAGGGATGGGCAATCCTGGTTCTTGAGGGTCGTTATCCTGCATGTTTTTGGGTTTTTTTACCGGTCCAAACACACCTGATTTGAACGGAGGGATGATTATCAGGCTTGTGCAGAAACTGGAACAGGTTATTCAATCACCAAATCAGGTGTGTTTGGAGCAGAGAAAACAAACATGCAGGACAGCAGCCTTTCAGGACCAGGATTGCCCATCCCCGAGCTAAACTGAGGCAGCACAAGCATACACAATCAATCTGCACATGGAACTTGCTCCTTCCTCTGTATCGACCAATAGTAGATGAGCTGACCCAAGAAGGAGAGCCCACCTTGTTTGCATAATGAGGCAGAAATGCATAAGGTCCTCCAGGGCCGCTATCCTGCATGTTTGTTTCTCTGCTCCGAACACACCTGATTCTGTGATTGAATAAACTGTTCCAGTTTCTGCACAAGCCTGATAATCATCCCTTCCTTCAAACCAGGTGTGTTTGGAGCAGAGAAACAAGTATAACATGCAGGATAGCGGCCCTCAAGGACCAGGATTGTCCATCCTCGATCTAACTAAATCTTAGAATCTTAGATTCAGCCAAAAAAAAAGATTTTTGATCTTGTTTTGAGAATGATACGCTAAAGAAGAGCAGAACGTGTGATATTATTAATCTTGTTAGCCTAGATTTCCAAGTGCAGTTGTCTTACTGCACTGGAAGATTATCTCACTTAAGAAGATTAAGACTATAATCTAATATTTTTGAATCTATTTTTAGATTTTTGCAGTGTACCTGCGGCAGCCATCTTGAATTAAACTGACTCTAAGGCCTGGTCCCAATCCCAGCACTTCCACACTCGTGTCCTTCAATTGCGCATTCCTGCTGAGTTTGAGGGCCTGTGTGTCCCAATTCTCCTGTGTCTGTCACAAAGAAAGCAGTTTTGGTTCTTCTCCTGAAAACAATTGCTTGTTGTAGTTGTACTATCATTTTTAGCAGCACAAATGCCGAAGCAGCGACCGATCCCGTCATTTTGGATGTCACTTACTGAGTCAATGATGTAACCCATACTGTGCCGTTTCTCCAAGTTTTGCACGCTTGTAACCTGAGCACTTATGTGCACTTTGACATATCTTAGAAGGGCGTAGGGTGTAGTGCGAGTATTGGGACCGGATCTAAAGATCAATCAGTTGTAAATATACATCCAATTTTTACTTTATCAAAAATCCCTCCTATTGTGTGAGATACTTTACTAACACACAAATACACACGTTCACACAGTCACAGGTACACACATTATCACCCACCTTCTCCTTTTAAGGCTGAGTTACTAATCCATGTGTATTTACATAATAATCCTCTGAAAGTTTGAATCTAATATAGAAGTGATTGTCTCATACTGAATGTATTCATTATTCACTGCATCTTGGATATTGAAAAAGTGTTTACGTTCACGTCTGCCTGCTCCGCCAAGCAGCTCGCTCAGCTCAGCTTGGAGCTATTTTTGACTTAGCTATAGTGCAAACTCCGACCCAAAGTTATATTGTTTATATTTTTCTTACATTGTCTGTATTGACTATCATTACGCTTTTCAGAGATGAAGCGGAGTCCAAGTAAAATAGTGGACTTGAGTGTCCAGCTATAGCAAAAGCTGTTTCTGCTAGCTTTACCACATCAAATTATTTACCAACCTGACAAAGATTCTTCATTTTAGACTTTTCAACCGAATTAGTTGTTGCCAGAGCACCTTCATACACTCGAGCTGTAATTTTTCACTTCAGAAGGACATGCATCAATATTCGAGGTATCTTTTTCACGGGCCTGCACAGCATGTCAAAGTTAGAGGGAATGTTCGCACTAATAGCTCTCTCTGCATGAGCGACTAGCCTTCAACAAAATGTAATTTTTATGCGGTGCCCCAGATAAAAGCCTGCAAGAAGTCATTTGTGAGGAGATGCCTCTAGACTCGAGGTAAAGTCATTTTAGGATAAGAAATTTCCTAAAGTTTTTTGAAACAATAGGCCGATGTTCTCTGAAAATAAAAGGGGAAGAAAAAAAAGAAAAGAAAAATTGGCACCTTGGGGAGTCATAGTTGGATTATTCAACCTGCAATTAGATTAACAAATTTGATTCCAGGGGGAGTGCTTCTGGTGGTCAGAGGAAGCAGTGAAAATGGGAAATTAAAATAAAAACCCGGACTTGTGGCTGAGAACTCCACAGCAGCATGCAAGAGCTGAGACAAATATTAAATTGTTGGCGCAGCAGGTCTAAGGGTTTCTCCGGTGTTTCTCGTACTTAAAACTTGAAGAAGTCCCTCATATCCTTAACTTTGTGTGATCATGATGAAAGTCTTGCCCCCCTGTTGAACATCCTCCTCCTTAAAGTGTTGTCTCATTAGCTGCTTTTTTTCATCTATTCCTTAAGATATCATTAACTCCTCAAGCAGCTCTGAAGCAATACCTTTTTACAAAAAGCACAAACATAAAACAGATGAGCATTTGCAGAATATGTTTTGGGGGCAATTTTTAAAGAAATATGCTGGGTAGAACCGCTTCTCTTTTATTCTTCAACCAGATAAATCAAACCATTTTCTCCCCAGCAGGAGTTCATATCATCGCTTGATTAGCCTCCAGCAGTGGAACCACAGCCACAAGAAACAAACTTGTAATTATTAATTATAGATGGAGCCATTCAAAGTGTCTTCCTAATTTGCAAAAAAGTTATGAATTCCAGTCTTGCGCCTATTATGTTGGAAATAACAAAAACTAATGATCACATTGTCCGTGTTTCTCGAGAAGGGTTTTACTTTATGTTTAGGCTGATAAAATCTCCAGCAAAATATGCAAACCTATTTAAAAGAAAAAGCTTAATGTAAATTGAAAAAAATCTTTAGTCGTTTGCTTGCTCAGTTTTAGAGTTCGCTTTTTCAAAACGCGTGTTTTTTTTTCACATTACTCAACTTTCCCCTGCAGCTCATGTCAAACAGCTCACCTCTGGGTGCAAGGGAAGCGTTTGATGTGCTTCGTCTTCGCGCAGATTTAGAAAGATTTTGTAGGTTATTGCGATCTTGCTCAAACGACTGGTCAACTATTGACCAGTCAAATCTAACTCAGACTCTACATTATGTATGTAAAAATACAAATTTACATATTCTTTCAGTTTTCAGCAGTCTTATGTTCTCGAGGTCAGATAAACACGTCGTCTCACTGTCCCACTTTGAAGAGAGTTTTACACAAAGGTCAGTGCTTGAAGATGTAGTTTCCACTTTTGTTTACAATTTAGTTTTGCTTCGAGTTCTTTCTCCTCGCCAGTGTTTATTTTCCTGTATGCTTGCACCTGTGTTTTATAAAATATATTGATTTCCCTGCAAGCATTTGGTTTCTATGTTTCTCTTTGTTCAATGTCAGGTCATTTTTTATGGCTTTCTGATCTTTTTTTTTCTTTTCATTTCAAATTTTACTATTTACTTGGTTTCTTTCATTTTAGATTGCCTGATTTGCACTGGCTTTTGTTGCGTGTTGATTAAAGTTCCCTAATTTTGAAACCACTCTGCCGTCGATGTTTTGAACCCAATGTCAGGTTGTATTCCTATCACACTTTGGGGTTTAACACAGAAAGGAAACTCACGAGAGCAAGTTCTGCATATGAATAACTGTTTTAAACCACAGTTTAGAGAATGACAAGCAGTTTTTTCACCTGATGTCCCAGTTTAGTTTCGCAGCAGGCACACTGACAGGAAAAATTATGACACAAAGTTTTTTATTATATTATCAGAATTTTCTGATGCTTCCGTGCAGTGATTTTGTTTGTTTCTTTAGGGTGGATAGCATTGAAGGCACTCTTTATGTAAGTCAATAACTGCAACAAGACTGGCCATCAACTCAGTATTATTCTTTTTGCCATACAGAACAATGGCAGAGGTGTATAAAACAAACTTAACAGAAAAGGACCTTGGTAAAAATGAATTTCACTGATAAGAAAAGTGCTTAAGTAAAAGTCCTAAAACTGCACACAATAACTCAGAAAGAAAAAGTAAATGTAAAAGTACTTTTAAATTTAATTGAACTGACGTAACCAAGATGAATTTACCTTTCTTTTAAAGAAAATGTGTGAACTGCTTTGCATTTATTCAACTCCAGTTAGTGAAATAAGTTAACATAAATTTATTCATAAACATCTCTTTTTCATGATACATTCTGGTCATGTTTAAATTTGCAGTGTGCAACTAGATGTTACATTTTAAAGTAAAGAATTAAAAGTGTCATTTTAATGTTTTGAATGTAACGAAATAAGAGTAAAGTTACAATTTAAAAAATACAGATTCTCAAAACTATTTTTTAATTACTGTAACAAAGTCAGTGTTGTATAAAGTACCTCAAAGTGCACTGATAAAAATATGGAGTGGTATTTACTTGAAAAAACCTAGGAAAGTTTTTTCACTCAGAAATTCCAAGTAAAATTCACAAGGGAAATTCTTAAGTAAATTTTAGTTGCATATATTAGTTTTTCAAAAAGTCTAAATTAAGTAACATTTACTAGCAATCTTCAATATATTATCAGCAGTATTTTCATTTAATTTTACTCTGTTTACTTAGTATTTTCTACTAATAAACTGTACTGTAATATATGATAAATTTTACCTAAAAATTAATGGCTATTCAAGTTTTTAAAACTTTTTCTACTTACTTTCTTGTAAGAGGTATTTTAAAGTAATATTCACCCAATATTCTGTCTGTTTTTATACCTTAATTTGGTCTGAATTACTTCTAAATTATAATATTTGTAAAAAAA
>JAUBOC010000089.1:13151423-13167037 GCA_032275365.1 Anablepsoides cearensis
TACTCTTGTTTTGTGTCTCTGGACATCACAAAATCAGTAATATTATCTGTAAAATTAGAAATTGAACATCTGTTGTCAAATCTATAGCTTTATATTGACAGTTTTCAATTTGTCATTTTTACAAACACACACACACAAAAAAGAATGCTTCTTTCACGGGGACAGTTAATGTCATTTTATGTCATAGTACCGGCAAGAACCTAAAACTACTTTCACCCCTGGGTATAACATTATTTTCAAGGTTTAACCAGAACTCACATGCATTCCTTTAAGAATTACTAGGCCTTTTATTTTTAATGTTTTGGCTGTAGACCAGGAATGGATAAAGAACCCATATCATAAGAGGGCCCATTGCTCTCCGTCGTGATAATGTTGCGTGTCGTTGCAGGCTTTGGAATGGTGACTCCGGTCAATGATTTGTACGGCATTGAGACACCCTCCTTCGCCAAAGGAGAGAAACAGAGTCGGTGCAAGCTGGCCACCCTCTACAGGCTTGCTGACCTCTTCAGCTGGGCTCATTTTACAAGCTCCTACATCACGGTGAGTACAACCCCAGCGGTCGCGCTCCTCTACACACCTGCTTACTTATGCACTGCAGGGTTTGTGTTTCTTCAATAGAGCGTTGGGTTGCCTTGTTCTTTGATGTGTTGTAGATGAATGTCTTCTTCTCTTCTTTTCAGAATCCATAAATGATCAATTAATTAAATATTCCATTAAAAATGAGGTTGCATGAGCAAATTACACCGTGAAACATCTGATGAACTGGTGTTATTTTAATCTGTTTCATCAACCAACGCATTTTGGATTTTTGAGAGCCTTTTTTCGAGAAGCTGCAAACCCAAATTTAGTACTTTGCTTTTCGACCCTGAGAGTAATTAATTTCTTGAAGGGTGTTTAAAAAATCCTGACATTACTCATGCAGGTAATTTGATTTTTGGCCTTAAAAAGTGACTTAACAGATGTCTATGTTGGGTTTTAGGTGCGTGTCAGCAAAGAGCAGGACCATGTTCTCATCAGTCCACGAGGTCTCTCGTTTGCTGAGGTGACGGCAGCAAATTTGGTAAGAAAGATTGTGTCAGATTCAAGGCACTTCTATGTTTTACTGTATGTGTTCTTTACATTGCTTATAAAGTTTAGCCTTTTCTCTATGATAGTTTAAAAAGCCAGAGCGTCAGTAGAGCAATGTTTTGTTGTCAGCTATACCTAATGCCTAAAATCAACCTTTAACCTGATATGTCAGGCATTTCCAAATCAGTCTGACGGTAGATCACATGTACCAAACTCAAGGCCTGTGAGCCAATTTTGGCCAGCCACGGCATTTTATGTGGGCCTCAAGACCTTCAAATGCATATTAATGTCTTAAAGTGTACGCTGCTTTAAAGCCACTTAGTGGAATTGTACAGGGTTCAAAACTGTCCAGCAGATGGTGAAATTTGCAGCATAAAATCTCCATTTGACCGTATTTTTGCCAGCTGCTTTTGCTGCAGCCCAGTTGTCCTGGGAAGTGGGAATTTCCCATTTACATGTCACAAATTTAAACTGAAACAAAGTGGGAGAGTTCAGAATCTCACTAAAACTAAGCAGTGGGGGAATCCATAAAAAATACATATTTAACTTTCAATAGTATATCATTGCTATTTACTTCACCTTTAGTCACACAGTCGTACACACAGCCTTATGTGTACACAGCTTTTGTAGCAAACCATGCTTGCCAAAAAAAAAAAAAATTTTCAATTTTAACTTGTCACTTTTTTTAAAGCTATAATACAAGAATGAAATTAATAAAAAAAAAAGAATATGAAATATTATATTCTGGTATCTGCCGGTTTATTCAAGAGCCTCTATTATAATGTGTCCATCAGTAATGGTGCAGGACTCCAGTGAGCATGGCATAAATGTTGTTACCAGTGAGTGTCTGCAGGCCTGTTCTGCAGATAACTGACCCACTGGGCTGCACATGGGCTGCTTACCTCTCTGTAACAAACCTTGATTAGCTGGGTTGCAGTTCGTCCTCCGGAAACCGGAGCACATGTGTTTCCACAGGTGGTAAACACTGCCTGCGGACATCATAACTGGCCTTTGAAGGTTCATTTACCAGTAACATGGTTAGAGCCGAACTAAACAGGACCAAAGTCACACTTCATAAAAAGAAATGGAGTTACTGGATATATATTTTAAGTATTATCATGTGTCAGGATGTGGTACAAAACATTATGAAGTAGAGAACAAAAAGTGTCTTGTTGAGTTGTTTCTTAAGTGTTTTAGCCATTAACTTAAATGACAAAGCTGTAAAACTAATGCCTAACCCATAAAGATAAATTAATTAAATGTTATTTTATAGTCTTTGTGATATTAATGGAAATTTCTGCATTTTTCATTTTTTTTATGCTTACTGTGCACATAGTTGTAGCCAACACAGACATTTGTTTTTGTGTAATGACTTAAATTCATATTGTGTTTTATTAATACCCAAACCCCCCTCTCAGCTCATCATGCATGCACTCATACATTTAACACTTTGACGGCGTATTGACATTTCTGCTGCCCTGTGCTCCCCGAGGAGGTAATAGAATAACTAAGAATAACTAAATATTGACATTCTTTATCATCATTCATCATGTTTAGATTGTTTTGTCATTGAAGCTAGTGATTATTAAACAAGAATCTAAATTTTTGGACAAAAACAGTCCAAGAAATATTATTAAATAGCTGCTTGGACTTTAAAATAGCAGTCAGCTGATAAACCAGCAGCTGGCCGTATGGAATGCTCTGCAGCCCTAGAGGTCAGTGTTTTTATTTGACTTCCTGTTTATTTTGTGGCTTTTGCACGGGGTTGCACATCCCTATTCACATGATGGGATACAAACTGTCTGGAAAACCCAGAGATAGGAGATCTACAAGAAAGAAATTTTGAAAAACAGCTTTGCCAAACGTTTTTCGTGGAAGGGAACAGGATCAACATGCAGGATGTTTTAGGCCTCTAAGACATGGCATGGTCTGAAAAAAAAATAAATAAATAACCAAAAACAAACCTTTTAATAGAAATGAAGGCAGCTGTGTTCATTTATTTTTTTGTTGGATCCAACTACGAGTCACAATAGTTATTCGAACTACGAATCTTCCATTTGGGCTGACAATTATCACAACTTTACCCATGTTGCTATTTTATCTTTTTTTGCCACATATAGGTGAAAGTGAACATAATTGGCAACATTGTGGACCAGGGTTCCACTGAATTGGGCATCGACCATTTTGGATTTGCTCCTCATGCTGCCATTTACTCCATGCGCCCTGATGTGAGATGTATCATCCATATACACACCCCGGTTACAGCTGCTGTAAGTACGCTCCAGTCACATTTCTAATTAAATTACAGTCTATGAAAAAAATGCATATTGTTCACCACTGTGCATACTGCAGCTTCAAATATGACTTTTTATGTTAGCAATTAATAAGTGTAATTGGTTGACTCTCAAAACACTACAGCATCAAATTTTAGCTAAACATCTGTAAAACTTTTCTCCTTTTTGTTTTTGCTGAGGTTAACTAGGTGTTCACCATTGTGAATGGAGTTTGGTTCACAAGATATTTTGCTAACAGGCAGACAATTGAACGTGCATGCACAGAGGCTGTGTTTCATGGCGGTGTTTGATGATGAGCTTCATTAATCCACTAAATAAAAGCTGCTGCAGAGTCTGTGGTCAAATTATAGGCAACCTCCTGCATGCCTGATGAATTGTTACGAATACAAACACCTTGTAACAGATTTTTTTCCATCTCTTTTGAAGCTTAACTGTAAAATGCAAATCACGCCACGAGGAACAGTGTAGCCATATTTTTATTTGTGCCCAAGAGCAAAAAAATACAAAAAAAAAAAACTCTGTTGAGAAGCTGGTGCATCACAGTCTCGGTTGTTTTTATCCCACGCTAACAGGTGTCCTCGATGAAATGTGGAATCCTGCCCATTTCCCAGGAGGCTTTGCTTCTCGGAGACGTGAGCTGCTTTGGTTACCATGGCAGCCTGGATAATAAAGAGGAGAAGGTGGAGTTTCAGAAAGCTCTGGGCCCGACTGCCAAGGTACTGTCAAACACTCCATTAATAGCGCTCTCACTTTTAAATGAAATAGTAAGCTTTTTGAGGGAGCAGGTGGACAAATTTAGCTTCTACAGCCACTGATAAACTTTCAACATTTCTAATTCTGACTTGTTGGACAGCTGTGGGATAATATGTGTGATATGACAACATTTGAAATAATATATATATATATATATATATATATTAAAAAAAATCTGTTTAGTCACATTCATATGATTAGCTGTCCTTGTAGTTTCTTCCAAACATGGTTTTGCACTCAAATTACTGTTCTAGTAATTAGGGGTGTCCAGATACCAGTTTTCCTCTAACCGAGTATGAACAAAGTACAATACAGAGTACTGATACAGAGTACTTACAAAAACTTTACAATTTATTTTATTTACAACAAGGTGGCTCTTCTCCCTTTAGGCCTACAGCCCCTCTGACTGGATCAAATCAAATATAAAGCATGAAATATACTGTTGCAACATTTTCAAATAAATAAAAATAACATACAAGGTTTTCTTTTTGTATAAATTTCTTAAACATGGAACTGACATTTTTTTTTCTTGAAATGTAAAGTGCAACACATTTAATGGATACCAGGTGTTGGTATATGTCGAATATTTTAACTATTCGTTTGTCGAAATATTCAAAGGGAAACAAATGAAAGAAAGATGTCTCGAGAATGAAAAATTCAAGGCGAATGTAAAAGGATGGACAATTATAGGAGTCGGTATCCGTGTTCAAACTTGATGTAATTAGCTGAAGGAAATGTAAACCAGTAATTACTCCCAAGCAGAAGAAAACAAGGTTACAGCAAATTAAAGATAAGCCGTCATAAACTTTAGATGGTTGGGTTAAAATTAAACTCAGCAATGAGTTCTTTACCGTAGACACTGCATGAACAGAATGGCAGCCCCTCATTAGGTAGCAGAGGGAATCTCAAAACAGTCAATAGCAGAATAAGCTGTTTGTCCTGATTTCCTGTCCACACTGTAGTACAGTAGGTAGCATTTATGCGTCTTTTCCATTGGTTCGCCACCTTCCATTAAACAAAACAAGAAGAAGAAGCTGTTAGATGCTGGCGGAGACGATATGACGTTTATCCACGTCAAAGCAAGCATGATAAAAAAAAACTTTTCCTAATATCAGAATAACGTAAATGAAAATGTAAAATAGTTAAATAGATTTAATCCATATATTAGACGTTTGAATCTTCTGTTTGTTTCCAGGTGATGCTCCTGAGGAACCACGGGCTGCTGGCTTTAGGAGAAACAGTAGAGGAAGCTTTTCACTATGTGTACCACTCACAGCAAGCCTGTGAAATCCAGGTATTTTTTTTTATTAAGCCTCTGTCAGCTATAGGCCCGAGTGCGGCCTGTAAGGTAGTTGAGTTTGACATTAATAAATCAAATTAGTTTGTTCATGTTTTACCTTTCATTACATATTTTTAGATCAACGATACAAGCTCGCAAGATCTAAGTGCCTGTAATGAATGCACAGCTGATGTCTAGCTGGCAGGAGATTTGATCAAATCTGTCAAATCTGTGCATATATGGCTGGTTTTTGAGCTGTATTTAGTTTAGGAAGACATTTTTATATGAGCTGTTTGTTTTCACTTTTTGAAGAGAATGTTTACCATATTTGCAAGTGTCAATAATTTTGTATTTTCTGCACGTATGAGAAGCAATCTGTAACTTTTTACAAAACGCTAACGTGACGCGATAGAATGGAATTTCACTGGTCAAACGTCCGTGTTTTAGGTGAATTCTCTGAGGTGTTCGGGCGGCGTGGACAACCTCGTGCTCCTGGACAAGGAGAGGTTTAAGCCCCTGACCCAGGGAGTGGCCGCCGCCGGGGTGGTGATAGACAACGAGGTCAAGTGGAAGGTGGGCGAGGCCGAGTTCGAGTCCGTCATGAGGATGCTGGACAACCTGGTGAGTGATCCCTGACCTCTGACCTTTCCTTGGGCCTCGAGTTTCCCGTCTCAGGCGGCTCCTTCAGGAAGCGCGTGATTAGAGGAGACAATGAAAAATGAATTTGTTCATCCAAATCTGACAGATGATTTGTGTAATCAAATCAGATTGTTTTCCTGGCTGAAGTCTGTGTTGCACGTTCTCTCCGTACAGCCAGTTCGTGTTTGCAATTACTGCGTTGAGTTACATGGACATCATCTCGCAGCTAACGGGATGTCTGCTACAATGGCTGCAGCAATTGCACACCCTGCTAGTCTAACCGCGCTGATAAT
Source organism: Anablepsoides cearensis (assembly GCA_032275365.1). Taxonomy (NCBI): domain Eukaryota; kingdom Metazoa; phylum Chordata; class Actinopteri; order Cyprinodontiformes; family Rivulidae; genus Anablepsoides; species Anablepsoides cearensis. The sequence continues at coordinate 13,157,750 of JAUBOC010000089.1, forward strand.
GACACGGCTCCGGCGTGTTCTGCGGACAGAGGAGATGTCACACTGTCTCTTTGAGTGGGCTTCTCGCTAACAGCTGTGGCTGGAGCAGACTGCAGCTGCGTTAACTCGGTGCAATCATTACTCATCCATCCTCTCAATCACAGCGTTCGGATGGGAAGGCTTGCTCTGGGCTGTCACGCAGCCCTCACAGTTACTGGAAGTCCACTCAGTTTGGACTTGTTTTTTCAAGACTTCTTAGGAATTAACTACAGGATGGGTTACTTGTATAACAGTGTTTCAATAAAATTTGCAAAGAAGCCGATTCAGTTCAGTTTTACAGCCGTCTTTATCCCTTTCTGTGTGACCTACCAGGGCTACAGAACAGGTTACTCCTATCGCAACCCCATCGTCCGTGAAAAACCCCGCTCTAAGAACGACGTGGAGATCCCCGCCACGGTATCAGCCATGCCGACTGAGGACAGTGAGCTGGGTCTGCGCAGCCCCTTAAAGTTTATGGCGCAGAAACAACAGAGGGAAAGGACCCGGTGGCTCAACTCGCCCAACAGCTACTTGAAGGTCAATGTCCCTGAACAGTCACCCAGCGGGGAAGTCAGCCCCCGATCCAAAATCATGGTGAGTTGATTTTTATGTCCATCTGTAGCAAGAAATTTCCTCATCTTCATTCCCCTGCTTTAAATATTCGAGGCCAAGTTACCTTTTAAAAGCTGCCTTTCCTTTGTGTTTGTGCGCCCTCTTGTGGCTGTTTTCACTAAAACTTATTGTGGCGTCACCTTTTTTTTATATTTTCTCAGTGGATGAAGTCGTCACAGCCAGGCAACAGCGTTGGCACCCCAATAAAAATCGAGGACCCCAACCAGTTTGTCCCACTTAACACCAATCCTTCTGAGGTTCTGAGTAAAAGAAACCGGGTCAGTTTTCTTATTTCACACTACTGCCGTTTTTGTTTTTTCCTCTCATTCAGATGGGACTTCAGTGAACAAACACTGTTTATCTAAGACCACACTGAGTTCTAATACTGTTGTGAAAAAATGTCTGAAAAACTCAGACATCTATATTTAGTAACATAATATCAATACAAATTCAATTCATTAAGACTTAAATCAACTAAATATTAAATTCAATGTGAAATCTGACAAAGAAAAACAGTAAATATGCATCATTTTTCATGATAAAATGCAGTTTTGTTGTTGCTTGTTATGACTAAATACTGTTTTAATATGAATGCTATAGCATAGTTTTTCAGGCATTTACTTGTTTCCATTACACCTGTTTCTATTTACAGTAAATAAAACACTATAGCTAACATCTCAGGTTTGACCCAGTAACATTTGGTATCACTTTCAACACAAGTTTGAAGTGGACACTGGGTTAATACACCACTTACTCAAAAAACAAATATGGATCCTAATGAGTGCCTATATAATAAAACAGATAGCTGTTTTTACTTCCTTTCTTCATATAATCTGATATCTACATATTAAAATATTTCAATGACTTTTATTACCTCAAAGTAGTGAATAATCCAGTAGACTAGCAATCAGGCACATTTCTTGCTCAATCTTCAGTCTTAATTTGGCATGCCATCTGTTTCCTGAATAATCCTTCAAATTGTTTCTTAGAGATGTAAGATTTGCCTCCAGCAAACCACTGGATGCCATGCAAAACAACAGATGTCACACCAAGACAAAATCAGAACCAAATTTGAAGATCTTTTAAAAATTGAGACTTCTTTGATCCATGAAAACGTGAACGATTTTTATTCAATTATTTTTTTCTTTTTCTTTTTTAGTTCATTGGACAAAGAAATGTTCTGATGTAATTCCATTGTATCTGCACTAAATCTAAAAAAACTCAATTTATGTTGAAACTTTTGGAACCATGTTTAATATGTTATTTCTGTGTAGATAAAAGAGCAGCACAGAGGCGATCTGATGACTGCAGGACCAAAATCACAATTACTAGCAGGCATTGTTGTGGACACCATCCCAGGACCAGTAAGTACATTCATGTAAAGTCGCACTCAGTGATGCAGAATCTGTCGCTTTGCATTTCCTGTTTCTTTTCTTTTTTTGCTCAAACTGAACATTGTTGTCCCCAAGGCAGAAGAAAAGCTAAGCCAAAACTACATATCTATTTAAAAATGTATGTAAGAAAAAATACCGCATTATCTCAAAAAAATGCAACGTGGATGCAGATTTCTGAACGACAGCTGAAATATGCTGAAGAATCTTAAAAGCTGTTAAAGCTAAAAGATGCAGAACACTAGCTAAAAGCCAAAGAGGATAATCCTAACAAAACAGCTAAACATTAGCTAAAGACAGCAAAATATAAGCTAAAACCATCCAAAAGCTACTTAATATTGTCAGAGAACGAGCTAAAAGCTAAATTATCAAAAGTTTTGCTAAATGTTATGGGTATTAAAAGAGTAGCTAAAAGTTTCTAAATGTTAGCAAGAAGTCAATATTTCCAAAAGACTGCCTGAAAGCTAATAGGAGCAAAATGCTGGCTAAAAGCTAAAAGTAGCAAAAAAGCTAGCTAAAATATGAAAGTTGTATAAGAAGACAAAAAAATATTTAAAAAATAACTAATTTTTGAAGGAATTCATGAAATATGTGAGGAAAATGTTAAAAAATAGCATAGCAACCATCTTCTGAATGAGCTGAACATTACGATTGGCTAAATTAACACAAAGAAGAAAGTTAAAATGCTGAATCAGCATTCACACAGTAAAAACTGCTTTTTAAAAGGTCAGCATAACTAAATCCAAAGACAATCTGTGCGAAATAAATGTATTGTTCAGGATTTTTTTTCTTTTTAAATAAGCTTCAGTATCTGGTGATTAAATTAACATTGTGCGTCTCCTTTACTCCCAGGCTTTTATCTATGAAGATGAGGAGCAGACCCGCTCACTTCCACCCAACCCCTTCAATGAGCTAACAGAGAAGGTTCTGGAAGAATACAAGAGCATCATAGAAAGAAAAAAGCAAGGCCAGGAAGGTCAGATTTTTTTTCTTCCATTTCTTCTTTTTTTTTCCCCCAGCTGAGTCATTAGCCTGTTGTCTAAACAGTTTACTCATCCATCTAGAGTTGTTAATTCCTGCCTGGAACAAATTTTAGGAGTAGATTAATAGAAACGAAAAGCTTCCAGAAAAAGAAATAAAAAATGCCACTGGGACCCAGCTGTCAGTCCACAGTTTCTCTGTTCCTCTGCGCTGTGAAGTCAGCTCACAGGATGGTGAGAGATGAGCTGCAACGACTTCAGTCTTGTCATATTTCTCATGTCTTGGTTATGATGGTTTCCAAGGATGAAACATGTGTGTGTGTGTGTGTGTAGGAGAGACACACCTGTGACTGTGCATCAACGTGGCACCTTTTTTTATTCTTAATAACGTGTCAGTTCTGGAACAAGTCAGCCAAAGCAGATGAACCATCTCCTAAAAATCAGCCTATTCTGGTTTGTATTTGCCACGCTAACAGCATGGCTGAGAGAACGGCTATGAAATAGACTGAAATGTATGAGTAACTATTCGACGGAGTGAAGACGTCGATGTCAACTTTATGATATGAAATCCTTTACAGAGGATGATGATGCTACTGATGCTGATGAGATGACCACGTTTGATGGCTCCACTATCTCCCTCTCCCTGTCTCCTCTCATGTCACCCGCTAAACAAGGTAATTATCGCCAACTGCTGAAGGTGAAGGCAATAATGGCTTTGCCTGTGTTAGCAAAATATATTATGAATCCCGGAACAGGTTTTGAAGAAACTTTCTGAAAGTAATTGAATGTACATCCCCAACTCATGCACTTTTTGAGTCACCCCAATTCAGTACTACCTGATTGCGCATCATGTGTTTAAAACCTTGGCATGAACTGTTAGCCTTAATTAAGTTTGTCTGTTAGCAAAATATCTCATCAACCACTGGGAAAATTTTACTGCAACTCTCAAAATATAGTTATTAGTCATACATTAACAACTGAATAACTTTTGAACTCAATTCAATTCAAGATGGCTGCCACAGACACCATGTCTTTGAAAACATAAAAACAGCTATAATTTAGCCAAATTTGCAGATATTAAGCTCAAATTTGGTGTGGTAGTAGCTGAGCATTATCCGCAACACATAGGTCAAGCTAAACATATTGTATGACTCCTTTGCTTTAAACCGTGGCATTAACTTTTCGCCCTGACCCTGATTGTCTGTTAGCAAAATATCTCATCAAGCACTTGAAAGATTTTAATGCAACTCTCAAAATTTAATTATTGGATGCACATTTACAAATGAATAACTTTTGGACTAAATTCAATTCAAGATGGCTGCCACAGACAACTGGTCTTAGAAAACATAAGAACAGCTATAAATCAGCCAAATTGACAGATATCGAGCTAAAGTTTGGTGTGGTAGTAGCTGAGCATTATACTCAACACATAGTTTGAGCTTGACACATTGCGGGACACCTTTGCTTTAAACCCTGGCATTTACTTTTGGCTCTAACCTCGTTTGTCTACTAGTGAAGTATCTCTTCAACCACTGGACAGACTTTAATGAAACTTTTCGATACAACTTGGTGGCTTTACATTTACAGTTGACTTCCATTTGGAGTCAGTCCAATTCAAGATGATCGCCACAGCTATTTAAGTTCAGCCAACACAGAAACATTTATTATTTAGTCAGTTTTACAAATACTGAGCTGAAATTTTGATGTGGTAGTAGCAGAGTTGTTCACAAACCATAGTACAAGTCTTCACAAACTATGCAAGATATTGCATGAGATTGAGCGTTATGTTTAAGCTTTGACCTAAATGGCTCTATTATTTCTCAAAGTATGATGGTGTTTGTCTAAAAGTGGCATTAATGGGGGCAGACAATATAGTTTCTTTTCTGGAATGTTTAGTCCTGTTATTGAGTAGCGTGGCAATTTTTTAAAAAATATTTGCTTCATCTACCGACAGACACGATACCCAATGGGAAAGACCACTTGGCAGAGCTGGAGGAGGATCTGAGCATGGAAGTATCCAAGCTGAGCGTGAGCACTTCAGAAACAGAGATCTCCATAACAACAAAGGAGAAGACGGGGGAGCCTCAGACCCCGGAGAGCCAAACCAAGTCCCCCAAGAAAAAGAAAAACAAGTTCCGCACACCTTCGTTCTTAAAGAAGAGCAAGAAAAAGAAGGAGGAGAAGGATAAAACAGAAGCTTGAGTGCATTTCCTTTTGATGCAAAGAGCATTTTGTGATTTAAAACAAAAATGCCTTTTTTAGTTTGGCTGAAGCGAGATAAGAGAGTCTGTCTGAAAGTCTGCTAAGACAGCATTTATACACTTCCTACAAAATTCCCCTTATTTAAACTATGTTCCTACAAGATGGTGGTATTATGGACAGTTTTGTTCTGATAATTTGGGATTGACAAATGGGAGCTCACTCAGATACAAAACAAGTAAATGCAAAACTGCGTTTCTGTGGTTCTCACCCATATTTTTAATGGGTTCAGCAGTTCAAGCAAAGACACATCAGATTGGACCATGCATAATTGTGATTATTATTTTAATATTAATATTATTGCACACATTATTGAATGTATAGGATCTAAGACTTTTTTAAAATCATGTTTAAAAGTCATAACAGTAGTTGAGTGAGTGCAAAATATAGATTATATGATGTTGAGCTTTTAAAAATATGATTTGAATCTAAACACAGTCACATTTATACTTGTGATAATATATGTTGGTTTATATATATAGTATATATATATGACAATATAGTGTTTGATAGTTCCATAAATGATTTGATATTCTTTACATACTAAGTTTTACACTAAACATGCTGTGATTAACAAGTGTATTTACACGTATATGTGGTGTTCCCATGTCTGCTGCTTTATTGTTGTGACAAGGAATTGACTGTGACTAACAGGAAGAGCTGATGATATTGTTTATATGAGTGGGGGGAAAAAAAGGTTGACTTTTTCATAATCGCTTTTTTTTTTTGATGGTAACTGAACGTGCTCAGTCTGAATCACAGGAAGTTGAACGTGGTGAATGTTTTAAACTGTTCTGTTTAAGTAGTAGAGAAGGTAACAGGCTGTAGAAAGCTTTATATATTTTTTTTCTTTTTATATGAAGGATGAAATAGTTGCATCCCAGTCAACGATGTGAATGATTTGTTTGAACCCAAAGGGAGCAAACTTTGTGTAAATAGTTTTTTTTTCTCGTGACTTTGTTAAACCAAATGTTAGAGATGTGACAGTACAATCTAATATTATATTTTAACATTTTATGTGTCCATGTTTTACCCACCCTAATTAAGCTCCATTATTACTGAACGTGGACAGCATTTGTTGTGTTTACAGATTTTATTACTGTTAGTGTGTTCTTATTTGTATCACATGAGTTTTTTTTTTCTTTAGTGCTTTTCATCACAGCCATCTCGCTTCATCGTCAGTCCTTTAAAACTGTCTTCTACTTGAAGTAATAAAAGCTGAAATATTTTCCATTACAGCGCCGTTGCTAATTTGTAGTTTCATTCTGTTATTTTTTTTTTTTTTTTTTTTTTTTTACAAATTACACCTTCCATACAAAATAAAGCTAACCTACTTCGAAAGTCTCTTAATATGCAGCAACCCCCCCTATAAAAACAATAGATCCACTCGGTCTGGTGATAATTGACCGTGTGAAGCTGCATAATCAGGCTTCAGCAAATGATATGAATGCACGTTGTCATGGTTATGCACTGAGAAGTGGGCTGCGGAGACAAAGAGGGGATTTGGTGTCTCCAACAGGTGCTGATTCATGTTGGGGGAGTGTCAGGATTTGTACCTATACGAACCCCCCCACCCCACCCCCCGAAACACAAATACACTTCTGAGGAGACAAATGGACATGAGAACAAAGACAGAAACATGTCTCATTATGACAAACCTGTTGGTTTTAATCAGATCTAAACAATTATTTAGGATCTTATTTGCTGCATAGTCTATCAACTCTTTCTATAGAAGCAGTCTTTATCAGTGCAAACGTCTTTGCGGGTTAAATGGGAGTAAAGAGCAGGTGACACATGACCTGCTGCAAGGTTGAGATCCGACCTCAGGGCAAAGTGCAGCTATTGTGTAAAAGCAACGGCAGAATCTCCAGACCACCTGGATGGGCAAAAATAGATTTGAACACAATGAATGAATAAATACAAAGAATCATGGTTTGTAGGAACCAGGCACCCATGTCCTTTAGTGGTCTCAGGGAGTCATTCCATGTTTTTTTAAAGGATTTTCTTTAAATTTCGGTAGATTATTTTTCAGATTTTCAAGGCACAATTATGTTTCTTTAGCTAATATCACAATTTAACACATTAAATAGTATTTTAGCATCAAACAGGGGATTTTCAAAGGGAAAATAGCTGAAAACTGACAGCACATGCACAATTTTAATGCATTGGGTTTTTTCTGTGTAGAGTTTTCATGTTCTTCTCATACTTTGTCAGTTTTCTCCGGGCACTCCGGTTTCCCCCACAGCACAAGAATGTACAATAGGTTACCTTCAGGCCTATGCCTCCATGTAAAAGGAGATCTGTGATCTCAATGGGATTTAAAACTGTAGTAAAATAAATAAAATATCTCAGCTACAACAAAACTAAATTTTAGCACAAAATCTCTAGAACTGACTATAAATTAGAGCAATTTTCTGTTTTCTACTTTTAGCTGACTGTAGCCACCACCTTTGAATGTGTTGGCTTCAAACATTTATCAGTTATAGAAACATAACCAATATTTATTTTCTGAACATTTTTATTAAAATCGATCCTCTGTTCCAGGAGATATTATCCAGACTGACTCAAAATAGTTAATAGTAAAATATTGAACTAGTCTAGTGCAATAGCTAATACCACACCAAACTTTAGGTCATTATATATATAAGTGACTGAGTTGTAGCCATTGTTGTGCTTTTTAAAGTCAGCTGGGTATGGCGGCCATCTTAAATCAAGTTGACTGTAAAAGTTAATCAGTTGTAGATGTGTATCCAATGATCACTTCCTGAAAGTTTGATTATAATCTGTCTAGTAGTTGATGACATATTTTGATAACAGACACATGAACACACTCAGAGAGTGTGTATTGTTCACTTTAGAGTTTTGGCAGCGAGCAATACTTTGGAGTTGTCTGAAACTATTCCACAGCGCTGCATCATAAATGGACAGGATGTTTGGACTGACACACTTCTGCAGCACTGTGTGACTTTGCCTCCTCTGTGACAGCCGAGCTGTTGGTGTAATCCTCAGGCTTTTCAGATTACTCCAGTTGGGGTCACATTCTACACCAACCTACAGCGGGTCAGCTTTCCACCCGCTTGCTATCAGTGTGCGGCACGCGCACTCATACGAGACTTTTTCCTGGAGAAATGCTGTCAGCTGCCCTCCCCCCGCTGAACTCTCTTGTCCACGTTTCACTCAAGCTGCCTTTTTTTTCTTTTTGGGTAGCAGTAGAGGATGATGCTCAAAAGGATTAAAGTGACATTTTAAAAGAAAGACCAGCACACGAGATGCATCGTAAGTGCATTTTGAACAAATCCACAGTCAGCCTCACTAGGCGGCTGGTGCAAACGCCATGGGTGGGTGTTCTCCCCTCGCAGGCGTCCGTTACAGGCCTGGCCACATCTGCAGCAGGCAAGCCATCTGCACCTATTGTCTGCAAGCCACAACATGGCCTAGGCTGCACGCATGGCTGGCCTTGTAAAGCCAGTCCCTTTCCCCCCTGTTCTTCTTTATCCCTCTCAGTCTGGGCGAAAATGACTTCTTAATCTCTCAAGAGACCAAAAAAAAATGAAGTTCAACAATCAAATAAGAAATACATTTGATCCCAATGTTAGTTAAGCTAAATACCAGATCAAGTTAAATGCTAGTGAGGTTGCTGTCACTATCATGGGAATTTAATTGTCAAAAAAATATATAGGATGGAGCGGTAAACAGCTACACCAGTTTATTATTTTTAATTTATGATAAAATGTGGGACCAGAGCAATCACTCGGATGAGTTAAAGGCTCAGTACCACACATGAAGGGAGAAACAGGTACAGGGGACAAATGTTAAAGTGCCTGTGACATGCCTATCCTTCAAATATAAAAAGTCAAAGAAAACATCTGTATACCTAAGAAAATTGGCATAGTACACATAATTTTACCCATTTTGCCACATAACTGGGCTACTTTCTTTTGAATTTGGTTTAGCCAAAGTGAAACAGGAAGTGACATCAAAGGGGAACTCATTAATAAAATAAACTCGCTGGTCTCTGTTTATTAAAA
>JAUBOC010000089.1:13167535-13177589 GCA_032275365.1 Anablepsoides cearensis
AACATGTTATCAATGTTATCTTTCCAAAAATGCATTCATGTTTATTACAAAAAATTGATGTCACAGGCACTTTAAAACATGGTTATCCAAGCACAGTATTGTGAGCTCTCACATTTCGTTTAAACTCACTGAATGTGTTGAGGATGCTAACTGCCAAGCCTAATTTAGCTCAATATCTGTAATACTGACTAATTATTTTTTTCTATTTCCTAAAAACCACTTGGCAGTGATGGCCATCTTGCAATGAATTGTCTCCAAAAGTTAATCAGGTCTAGTTGTACATCTGCTGATCATTGTCGGAAAATTTCATTAAAATCCATCCAGTGGTTCATGAGCTTTTTAGCTAACACAACCATTAACATAAGCATACATACGTAAAACCATTATAATCAAATGCAACATAATAAACTGCCTAAAATAGAATGTGATACAAATACTAAAGAAAGCTGGTTCTAAATTGAAGCTAAATGAGGAGTAAGCAAATGACCTTAAAATACCACATCAGGCAAATGTGTTGCTTCATTTATTGTTTATTTTCATGTAGGGCCCTTCTGCAGCACAAAAGCCTCAGCTGATTACATATTTATTACTAAGGCCAGCTGATAGCCAGGTTGAACTAATGATTGGGTCTGATACTATCTGCCCCCACACAAACATAACAGTACAGCACAGAAGGCCAAGAGTGTGTCATAATTATACAGCTTATAACAGATCAACACTAGAGAAATCATGTTATTCAAAAGTGTCATTTGAATGCCGAATAACTGCTGAAATGTGAAAAAAAATCTGACATAAGATGTTAAAGAAAAACAGCTAAATGCTAAACGTAGCTAAAAGCTAGAAATAGCAAACACCAGCTAAAAGTATTAGGCACTAGGTAAACCCTAAAGTATCAAAAACACTATAGAAAAAGTAACAAAAGGTTAGCTTAAAGCTAGACGCACCAAAAGGCTAACAGCTAAATGTAGCAAAATGGTAGCTAGAATATAAATGTAAACCCTGAAAGTAGCTAAATGCTAAAATAGTAGCTAAAATGTAGCACAAGACAAAATGTGATGGATGCTGATTAAACAGTATTTTGAAGGATCTGACTGAAAATATATTTATCAAAATAATAAATATTGTAAGCATGCAGAAGTGAGTTTCAAAAAGAAGCCCACAGCATAAATCATAGGCTGATAGAGAAAAAATAATAATTATAAAGAGAATCAGAATGCAGAAAATGCTGACTCAGCGTTCAGATAAAGTGGCTTTATGACAAACCGGAGCAGGCAGTGTTTTCAGAATGTCACCAGACTTTGTGTTTTCCTACTCCTGTTGTATTTGATAATGATGATTTATTATGGAGCAGTTGACAATGGATGCAATGTGCATGCGTTAGTGGGAGGGATTATCCACCAAGTAGGGCAAGTGGCTAAGGCTAAGGACTGCAATTCCATCCAGCCTAGTTCATTTCAGTCATCCGCTCAGTGCGCACACAGGACAAGGGGAGCAATTTCAGCGCTGCGCGTTTGTCTGAAGCCCTGCCTCTAGTAAAAAAATAATAAAAAGCCATAAGTATAAAAAAAGAAAAAGTAAAATAACAATGGTAAAGTATACGCGACTGCACAGCGAGCTGAAGCCCGAAGAGGTCCTGTCGGAGTCTGACGCGTCCAAGGAGGACCAGCACCAGGATTTCGGCGAGATGTCCGACTATTCTGCTTTAAGCGACGTTTTCTACTCCAAATGTTCCGCAATGGACCGAATCGGCACTTTCATGAGGAACGTGCAGGTGCTGCTGGACGCAGCCAGTTACATTGAGAACGCCGAGAAGAGCAACGGAAGTAAGTAAAAACACAAGAGAGAGAGAGAGAGGGGGGGGGGGGGTGTAGAGAGATTATAATGCGCCGAGCAGACAACAATAGAGGCGAGGAGAGGCGACAAAAAAAAGACGCGCAGTGAGCGGACAGATGTAGCCCACCTACTGGCTCTGAAACATTTTCACCTGCTGCTGCAAAAAACCACCGAGAGGACTCTGTCAGAATGGAACAAAGGCATCCAATATGGAAATATAGAATATTTTACTGCAACAATAGCCTGCAGCTATCCGTTTCAAAAAGCTCATAAGCAGACCCCAAAAAATGTGCACGACTCCTTCCGTTGTCACGTTTTAAAACAGATTTGCGCATTTTTGTTATGTCAATTTAGAGCTAATATGCAAACGTCGGCTTCTAGTCTAACCTTTCATCTCAGATTATAATCGAGCAAAATTTCCGGGTGATTTTCTTTAAAACGTCACATCCTCTAAAGAAATGTCGCGTTTACGGTCCTTCTCGCGCACAACAGACTTCGGTTCGGATTTAAATTTCCTGTTAAAAATGTCCTATTTTTAGTCCCCGCCGCTGTTTTCTCGGGCAGCCGCAGCTTCCTTGTATGTGTTGTTCACATGGTTTCCACATGGAACAAATCGTAGGGCTCTGATTGGTCAGGATGCATGTTCCCAGCGCGAGGGTCACTGCGGGGAACCAATCACGCCGAGGCTTACCTGTGACGTCGTGTGTTACTGAGAAAGGCGGTTCATGGGAGTTGTAGGCTTCGTTTAACAACAGCGAGCTGGTTCATTGTTGAAAACCTTTTCCTGTTAGCAAAATATCTCACAGGTAACCGGACGTAGTTTAATAAAACTTTCAGAAAGTGATTATTGAAAAAATATCTACGACTGATTAGCTTTTGGGGTCAGCTTGATTCAAGATGGTTGCCAAAATCAACTGACCTTAAAAAACACCCAAATGACTATAACTACATCCAGATATTGACCCAAAATGTCCTGTGCTAGTTGCTTAAACAGATCCACAAAACATATTCAAAGAACTAACAATTTGCATAAAATCTTTGTTCAAAATTTTGCAATTAAATACTTGATGTCAACTTGTGTCTGTTAGCAAAATATCTTTTGATCTATTGGAGCTATTTCAACGAGTCTCTCAAAAAACAATCATTTGATGTACATTTACAATTGATGTTGTACTTTAAAAGCTAATCCAAGTCAAGATGGCCACAACAGCTATTGACTCTAGAAAACACAAAGTTGGTTATATTTCAATCAGTTTTACAGATATGATGCTAATATTTGGCATATCTGTGAGTCATACAACACAACAGATTTTCCAGACATCAAATGTTTATAACACATTGATCATAATTAAGCATTATAGATTTGTTTTTGTTTTCTTGTTTGTGTTTTTTCATGAGCAGAATACGAGCATGGCTATGCTTCAGCATACCCCGCGTCGCAGATTGCACTTCAGCAGAAACAGCGTAAATTGAAGAACAAAAAGCTGGATAATATTCACAACAGGTGAGCATAATGTAATCAACTGGTTCGTGAGACCTTTTAATCAAATTCCCAGTATCTGTCTGGATTTTCACTTATAACATAGCATCGTTAGCTGAAATGTTGTAATATATTTCTCGTTTCTACAGGTCGGCACACAATGAGCTGGAAAAGAACAGGTGAGTTTGGTCGTTTCGTTGCACACTTAACACGAAAATAAACAGTAAATAAAACGTAAAGAGTGAATAAACCATTTAAAAGTAGATAAAGGTTATTTGTAACTTTGATACTTCTGTGACAGGATTTTATTTTAGAACTTGCTTCTTTTTAAATGGAGCTTGAAGCTAAGAAAACCAAAAGCTCTGTCCACTGATCCCCATTTGCATGTTAGCTCAATGCAATTTACATTAACCATATCATTTTAAAATGAGGTGTCTACCTGCTCTGTAAACAGACTTATCATCTCAGCACTTTAAATACATTTTCTTTAATCAGCTACTTGGGATAGTAAAGATATATTGTATATATATCATATATTGTGCAGGATAGAAGTGTGCCTTTTGCAAGGCAAATAAAGGCAGCCTCTGTGGCAGCAGTGCTGTTCCTGGAGGACATGCAAACATTTCCCCAGTCAGCAAACGGGAACCGTCTGTTTCCAGACAACAAGGGCTTCTTCCTGAAAGTCGCAGCTTTCAGACCTAACAGCAGCTTGCTTTTGTTATTCTAAGACGAGGCGGCACCTGCTTTATCAGCAAAGGAACGTCGTTTATTTTAAACATAAATGTCCAGCTGTGCGCGTGAATAATCTTTCTCGGTAAGATGAGTAAGAAGTGAGAGGACATTTTGAAAGGGGAAGTTTAGTCACAAAATGCTGGTGCAGAAAGGACATTATGGTTTGACCTAATTTACTTCATTTTATGAAAGAATTGTGAAAGCCTTTTGACAAGAGAATACATTCAGTCTGACTTCAGAGTTTTTGCTCCATTCTGCAACTACATAAATGCAAAAGTTTTATTGTATGAAAAAAGTCTTTATCATTGTTTTGCTAAAATGCAAAGCCTTCCCTGAAAAAGATGTCTGAAAGGAAACATGTTCTAAAATCTGTATAGTTCCACTATTTTTAGATAGATTTTTTGGCAGATTGGTGAATCTCTTCCCATCTTTACAAGCTTCAGCCTCTCTAAAAGGCTCTTTTTATATACCCAGTCCTCTTACTGACCTATTGACAATTACCTCAATTAATTGTAAAATGCTATTCTATCTTTTTCTTATCCTTACAACCTACTATTACATAGTTGTGTTTGTAAGATTTGCAAATAGAAGCATTTATTTACACTTTACATAACATCCCAACTTTTCACCGGGGTTGTAAATAACTCTTTATTTGACATTTTAAGCTTGTTTTTTTGATGTACTGTACTTGCTTTATTCTGTCTCTGAAGAGAAATGAGCCTGACTACGTGTCCTCCCACAGGCGAGCACATCTCCGCCTGTGTTTGGAGAGGTTGAAGTCACTCATCCCTCTGGGACCAAACTGCAGTCGGCACACCACACTGGGACTGCTCAACAAGGCCAAAACACACATCAAGGTGCTGTAGTCGAAGCTGTCGGGTGCTTTTGCGGAACTGGGAGCAGTTTTGTTCTCAAAAAGTTCATCATAAGCAGACGCTGCTTCTTTCTTATGACTTGCAAAGAACTAATAATACATTATTATAAGTTTGGAAATCTTGCAGCGACACAATCACTGGTAACATGATTTTTCACAACACAGAGTGTGTAACCACAAGCATTTAGAGCTTGGGTCCACAGTCATTATACAAATGAATTCAGCCTTTGTTAATTTTTACAAATGTCCCCAGTGAATAGGCTGTGTGCTTGTGGTTTGTGACATTTAGCCTTGTGTAAATTTCAGTTACTCACAAATATGTCCGCCGGCTCCCTTGAGCGAGAATATTTATGTCATGGTGATCTGTTCTACAGGGAATGAAATGAAATCATTTAGGTTTGCAGGAACCGTTTTCACAACACAGTTTCCAAATGCAACCCCTTTTTCATTTTTGCTTCTGCACAGGAGAAAGAGATTTTATAGAGCCTTTTTAACTCCTATACTTCAGTGTAGAAATGTTCGCAGCAGGAGGGAAACCATCTGTGATGCAGCTGTTCAGTAATTGTTGGAAACTGCACACTCAATAGTCCATTTTTATTTTTCTCGTCCACCAACATCCAACTTACTGACACGTTAGGTTTCTGTCTGCAGCGCAAATGCAACAGTCCATACTAATGTAATGTCCTATAGGTCCCTCAGTGTAAACCCCAGAGAGCTGTTAGAATCATTTTATCCAGATATACTCTGACCACAAGAACTTGAGCATTTCCACTAAGCTACAGGGTAGATTAAGCAAATTAGATGTTTTTGAGTAGGAGTAGGTCTGAGAAGCCTACACAGTGAAACCAGGAAGTGCACTTAAGTTGCTTTAACTCTATATCTAAAATTGTTTCACATTTCCATTAAGTTGTGGGTGGGTTTTTATTATTCTTTTTTTAAAAGGAAAGTGCTGGGGAACAGTCAGAGATCAGTGTTTTATTGCTTTAATTTATTGCGCACTGCAGTGGAATATAAGAGAACAGATCGTGGAAATGACTGTGGAGATTAAACATGACATGACTGATGCAGAATGTTTGGTCTAAAAGCAGAGGGTTACATTCATACTGATGCTACAAGTGTCACGTCAAAGAAAAAGTAAAAAAACATGTTGAGCCCTTGTCTGTGACCGATTTGGGGTTAAAATGTTTCCCATTTGTGTAAGCTTCATGTTCCAGAACATAAAAATAAAGGGAGTCAAGGACGGAACCAAAAAGTCACAGGTCCAGAAAAAATTACCTGTAGATAAAAGCTTAAAGTGACTGTGACATCACATTTTTGTAATAAATATATTGTATTTTTTGGAAAGATGACATTGATAAAATATTGTAAAAAAAGATTTCATGCTGCTGAGATGAACAGTTGTTGAGATATTGGCATGTGACGTAACAGGAAGTGATGTCAAAGGGGAATTTCTGCATGTGAACAGAGCCTTGCTACAATGGCTAACAGCACAAACTGAAGAGAAAAACCTGATGTTTCTTTAGATTATTTTACTCAATATGATAGAGAGATGAGAAAGAGTCATAGTTCAAATAATATTGTTTCAATAAACAAAAAACAGGAAGTTTTCTTTCTCAAAGAGTTCCCCTTTGATGTCACTTCCTGTTTCATTTTAGCTGAGTCAAATTCAAAAGAAAATGTGCCCAATATGTGACATAAAGGGTAAAATCATGTGCATTATGCCAAGTTTCTTCAATATAAATATATTTTTCTTTTTGTATTTCATGGATATGCACGTCACAGGCACTTTAAACAAAAATAGGAAACGCGTTTCACCTGCAGCATTTTCAACCTTATGCAGTATTGAAAAATATTGTGGGATCTGTTTTCGCTTGATTTACGTGTTATGAATGACTCTCAGCTACTACCACACCAAATTTGAGCTTTTAGCTCAGTATCTGTCAAATTCCCCGAGTTATTACAATTCTTGTGTAGGCTAAGGTCAGTTAGCTGTGGCGGCCATCTTGAATCAGGTTGACTCCAAAAGTTAATCAGTTCTGGATGTCAACCGAATGATTACCTTCGGAGAGTTTTTTATTAAAATCTGCTCTGTGATTTATGAGATATTAGGACTAAAAGTACAAACAAGCACACACACAAACACACACACACACACAAAGGATAAACCAGAATAAACCTGCCTATGCCTTCGGCGGCGGGCGATAACAAAGAATTCCTGGAAAAGGTTAAATAATTTACAATAACTAACAACTAATGAATGCATTGTTACAGCCTCAGCAGCCAGAACACTGATCCGGTTCTTCCTGTGTTTGTTGATAGAATCAGACTGTCTGCCTATAATTACAGCTGGCTGTGTGCGAGCAGCTGAAACTAGAAAAGAAAGCTCTGAGTCCCATTTCGGTTGTTCCGCGTTAGCCGTGCTTTAACAACAGAATGAGTGTGCACGGTGACGAAGGATGACTTCTGCAGAATCCCTAAAAGAATTCTCCTCGTGGCACTTTGGCCTTCCTGTCAGGACATTTTGGTTTGTGTGCTATTGCAGCTTTAGTTTCCTCTTCGACCCATCTCCCTGGGGCTGCTGTAGGCTGCCCTCTGCAGGATTTTCAACATCAGTTAGTGTTTGCCTGACTGTTCGCTGTGAGTTTAATTTTTTTAACAATGACCACTACAGGTTTCACATCGGCCATGATTTGAAAAACTGCCCATTCTAATCAGTGTCTGAGTTACGCCAGGCTGAATCAAAAGACTCCAAAGCATCAAATATTGAGCCCTCTAGCTCCCCCTGATAGCTGCAATTACAGTCAAATCAATTTTTTTAGAGGAAACAGTTGAGTAGTAGTAACAGCTCAGGTGTGAGAGCTGTGATATGAAAGAAATCCTGACAAAAATCTGTGGGAGTTTCTCACTGCGAGGGGGAAGAAGTGAAACATCCCTGATGTCAGCTGTTGACTCTGGACTTGGGTGTTTGAAGTCCAGAAAGTGGGCCTTTGAAATGCTGCCGGACTGTATTTTTAGAACCAGAGGTTGTTCAGTTCAAGGGGCCGCTGGTATAAAGCCTAAAGATTCAGACAAAAGCAGAAGACAACAAAACAAAACAAAATATAGATATAATTGCTTCATGAAATGCAGTTATTAAAAGTTGTTCATTCTTGCAACGGCACAAAAATGAGCTCTTGGCCTACCAATACAGTCTCAGCTTTGACAATTCATTAACACCCTCTATGCTATGATTTATTATTGTATATAAAGTATTATCCAACATGTAAATATTCTTTTCCTGTCTAATTCCCTGTATTATTTTAATGGAAGACATTAGTTGAATTAACGGGGTGGTGGTGCTTTAGTCTGAATTTAAAGTGCTTAACATTAGGAGTTAGCTTATTGATCTAAGTATCAATATTATCAACACCAAGATGAATAGCAGTATCAGATCTATACTACCATGATGTGATCAGTTCTTGTTTACACTTTATTTGCACTACTCACTTTTATTTCTTTTTTACAAAAAAAGTGAAAAAGTCAGTGCGGAGTATTCAAATTGTTTAGAGTTTTAAGTCATAAGTCCTCTATTTTTTGTGTGTGTTATTGACAATGTTATATTTATATTTCTTGCATTGTGACACTCAAACAATTCTGTGTAGTAGAAAGCAATAGTTGATTTCTTTTAAAATACCATGACACCGTTTTGCTGCTGAAAGGTGAAAGCGGATGATAATGCAGATTTTTTTTCCTGTGGATGTCTATTATTAAAAGATCTCATGAACCACGGGACAGATTTGAAGGAAATTCTCAGAAAGTAATTATCGGTTGCACATCTACAACTGATTAACTTCTGTCAGTTCAAATCAAAATGGCCAACACAGCTAATCTACATTAGCCAACATAAAATGGTTATAACTCTGTCAGTTTTATAGCTGATGAACTAAACTTTGGTGAGGTACTAGCTGGAAGTCATCCGCAACACATATCGTGACCACTATATACTGTGCAACACCATTGCTTAAAACTTTGTCATTATCTATTAAAAATCAATAGTTTGTCTGTTAACACAATATTTTATGAATCACCGGTTAAACTCTCTGAAAGTGACAGAAAAAAAGTCTAACTTGGTCAGTTTTAGCTGGTAGCTGATAGTCCTCTTCATACAGTAAGCACAGTACTACATGGTGATGTGTGTACTCTCATACAGTATACAAGTACACTGCTATAACTCTCTAATAAATAATATACATAAGACCATTTGTGTCATAAAGGGCAATGGGTGATATGCATTTCTTTAAGGAATCCTGAGCCTGTATTTTTATTTGCAATAACTGCTTCTGTTTTTTTTCTTCTGCATGTTCTTTACAACCAGCTTATGTACAAATTAGCGGGGCATTTTTACAATGTTGTAATAGTTGGCTGTAGCAGATCGGTTCAAATAAAATGAACATGATGACCAGCCTGCTGGGGGTTTCCACAGGACACTGCTGCTAATAACAGCAAATAAGACAACCTCTGGTTTTACCATACTGTTCAGTGCAGTCATATTTCACATGTGTCCTCCACACTCAGACACCAGCTATTTCCGTACATCCCAACTAGCATCTTGTTAAATAATTTATTGGCTGGTGGTGAGGCTGTCTCTCTTGGGGTTTGTCTCACTACGCAAAGTTCACCATCCTCTCATGCAGAATGATGTGCACAAGTAAATGCAACAAATCAAATTCATGATTTTTTAATTTTTTCTTGTGAATAAAGGCGTGAGATTTCATCCAAATATGTGTTGTTGTTCTTTTTTTTTTACAGAAACTTGAAGAGGCGGATCGAAGGGGCCAGCACCAACTGGAGACTCTAGAGAGGGAGCAGAGGCATCTGCAGAGGCAGCTAGCTCTGCTGCAGACTCACGGAGAGTGGGAGAGGGTCCGCACAGACAGCCTGGGCTCCCGTATGGATTCTGATCGCTCAGAGTCTGACAGAGGTCAGTGTCCCACCCCCCTTTTTCCAGGCTCAATCTTGTTCAAGGAGACATATCATGCTTTTTAAATTATTTTTCCACATTTAAACCATTCAGTTGGGAACTACACTCACCGGCCACTTTATTAGGTACACCATGCTAGTAACGGGTTGGACCCCCTTTTGCCTTCAGAACTGCC
>JAUBOC010000089.1:13177689-13189506 GCA_032275365.1 Anablepsoides cearensis
TGATTGGCTGATTAGAAATGAAGTGTTAACGAGCAGTTGGACAGGTGTACCTAATAAAGTGGCCGGTGAGTGTATATTGTAACTTAACAAGCTGACAACTTGTTTTTTTAGGTGAATATGTTTTTTATTGGTGTATTCTTGTTTGTGTTTGAGCAGAGGACATTGAAGTCGACGTGGAAAGCACTGAGTTCTCCCATGGAGAAATGGACAGCGTTAGCACCAGTGGTGCCAGTGACCTGGATGACCAGAGCAGCCGGCAGAGCTCGGCCAGCGACGAGGGCTACTCCACTTGCAGTCTAAAACTGGCCTTCTCCGCTTAAAGCACCAGCCAATATTTCCCACTTAAGCTGCAATCTTTTATGGCTTTCACCTTTTTAAAGTACCAGCTCCTTTCTCCCCCAAAACGGTTTAGTCGTCAAAAAGAACCAGCCTCCTTCATGAAACATCTCCTCCAGCCAAGAACCAGCCTCATGTTCAGCTTAGTCCATGTTAACCTCGTCTCCCACCAAAACTCACAACCATTTCAATATTGACAGTAGTTTTTTCTTTTCTTTTTGCATATATAAGGTTGGCTTAACAAGTCACCTGTCCCTTTACCCATAATCAGCTCAAATCCATGTTTTATCCTGCTCCTGTAAAGGACCATTATTGCACCAGTGTTAAACACTAAAGGGGGACACTCTATATTAATCAAGTTGATCCTCAGAAACCAGCAAAAATACACTCACACACGACACCAGCTAAAAGCTCACCATTGGGAACATTTGCGCCATATGCCTTGTAAAGATAAATAAAAATTTAAAAAAAGCCCTTTTTCACTGGAAAATGTATCCAGAAAGCACTTCTTGTCAAAGTACAAGCCAGCAAGGGCTACAATATCTGCATTCCAAAAGATGCTAGACATTTCTTTACCTTTCTGCTACAAGGACCCACGACCATCAACAATTCGCGTGGTGTCCCTCTTCTTCAGAGAAACGGTCTAATCAGAACAGGTGGTACGTAGTCCACCTTTTTTTTATTAATATATTTTGCATGATTTTATTTATTTTTGATATATTTAATCGTAATTTAGTTGCGCCTTGATCATGCTTAAATTAAAAGCAGATAACTTTTTTTTGTTTTTCATTCATTGTTTTTAAATGTCCACCAAACTTACTTGATATAAAAATTCCCACTAAAACACATGTTGTGCTATGAGTTTAATAGTACTCATTGTTTGGTTGGATGCTTTCACACTGTGTGCAAAGTCACTGAGTTTAGTCAGTAATAAGCTATTTAGCACTTGTCCAAGCACAAAGCTCAAGCAATAATGTCTAGTTTAATCATATCTGTGACGTTGACTGGATTTAGTACGTTTCTGTCCGTCCTGCTCCAAATAAAAGGATATCCTCTTGCTTCAGTAGTAGTATCGGCTACTAATAATCAGCAGTGTACTGATTGTAATCGACTTAAAACACTATGGTGCATGTGTCTTGAATGTAGCCTTTTTAATTGTATTGTGCTTTGGATTGATGAGTCAGTAATGATGTCTGTAGCATGAACAGTGTACTTTACGAGAAAAAAAAATACAGGTTTTGGTTTATACTTCAGTATTTAATCTTTTTGTACTGTAAAAGTCAAAGCATAAACTCTTGAAATCGGAAAACTTCTGATAATTTACGACATATTTAAAACCAAACCGCACTGCTGCCCTGTTTGAAGAAATGAAACCAAATGAGACATTTTAATAAGACCATTTATCTGCATTCTTCCTGTAACAAGTCCTAGGCAAAACCACCAAATTGTGTCTTAACATGGGGATTGACTCTTGCACAAAGTTCCTTGTTTAAGATAACTTCTATCACTGCATTTGGGAAAACTTTTAAAAAATGCACTATTAAAGTATATATGTTATGGCACAACCCAGAATGTTTTTCTTGTTTGTGCTTAATCAGCCATACAAGGTGACTTTTGTGCAAAAATATGCTGCTGGTCCCCTGCTAACACTTTGTTACAGCTCCTGATGACCATTCCTGAAAATCTCAATAAACCTCTAAACACAAACTGCTGTTGTCTTATGTTTAGCGTACATGCCGCAGAAAATGTTTTATGTTGGAACAAATGACATGCAAAAAAAAAAGCATTGTTTAATGTGTTACCATTGTTAACGCATTGAACATTTCTGTTTTATGTAAACAGACAGAAATCTTTAGTGCCATCTACAGGACCTAACCCAACTAGAATACAATGCAAAAAAAAAACAATTTTTTTAAAAAGTAAACACAAATCAATGTTTATTTCACTGGTTTTTAAATATATACAGACAAAATGTAAATTAAGTCATTTCAAATTCACAACAGTGTAATATTCAGTGATGAGAGAAAAATCCAGCCTCAAATGGGTTTAGTTTACACACATCCTTGTAGGCATTTGGCCTTAGACTGTAATGGAAACTAACACTTTTCTACAACACTATCTTGGGCTTGTTTAGACAGGATCTTGTATCAGAGGAGGGACATTTCCTGATATGGATTTATTTTTCTTCTTTTCTTGCAGTTCTAATTGCATAATGTACAAGAATATTACAACAATGTGTAAAAACACTGGTGTGCAACCAACTCCTTTTCAAGTTTTCTTTACTCGAGTAACTTGGATCATGTATAAACACCATGGAAAGCACTGACACAGCTAGTATACAATAGATTATTATGTACAAATTATATCAGGTCATTGTGGCATTAAATGTCTGACGTTGTATTTGGACGTGTCATTGTACTGGGTCATAGGTTTGTCTGCAATACCACAAGTTCCAACTCCCACCTTCCCGTTTACACTTTCTGGAGATGCAAATATGCTCCTTTTTACCTACAAAAATCAAACAAGAACAACTTTTGTTAGTGATCAGAAGTAGAAAACTATGTAAAACCCTAATGATTAGGAAAAACAGGCCAATTACCTGTCCTTTCTTGTTCTTTGAATAGGCTTTGTTGTTGAACTGCTGCCACTTCGACTTTTGATCCTCCCTCTCCTGCTCCAACTCCTTCATCCTCGCGACCTTTTTCTGAGCTTTCTTCTTCTTATACTCTCGCTGCTCTGCTATCTGCTCTTTCCTGGAAAAATCACAAAAGAAAAAAAAAATACGCTTGAAATTAGAACTCACAATATTATACTTTGTAGAAAACTGGACAAAAACAGACTACTGCAAATACAACGTGAGCAGATATAGTATTCTAAACTTTCAACAACAACATGCTGAAACACTTGATAAAAACTGGTTTATAGGGGTTTGATTTACTGCTGAGCTGGCACTAGAGGAAGTCAGAGCCAAATAAACAAGTGTCTTATAAAAAACAGAGGGTACAGCAGAACATGGATCTGAACTCGGCTGCATCCTAAATAGAACTTTTACAAAATACCAACACCTCTAAATTTTCTGTTTTAACAAGCAAATATAAACAGCTGCATTATTAAAGTTTGTTTATTTTGCTACAATAGAGCCTGGCTGCAGTGTGAGAAAGGCTTTTATTGTACATGTAGCCTTTCCATTTAAACACTCAAATCTGAACATAGAGCTGGAAGATATAGATAAAATTTATATCACGATGTAACTTCTAATTTTGGTCAATGTAATTTTGATATTAATGTGAATAATATCAGAAAAACTGCCCAGAACACCAATATTTACTTTACCTACAAACCCATTTAAAATATATATCTTTAATTGGAATTATGACTAGTCATAACAAAAAGCGAGATCTCAAATTTACTTCATGACTAGGCATAGTTTAATTGTTGATATCTGAAATATATGTTTTAAAAAGTCATTATTTTATTGCAGATACTTAGATTTGGAGTCTCTATACAACTTAGAGTTGGAGTCTCTATACAACTTAGAGTTCAATTAGACATTATTATACTAGTCAGAAAGTAATGAGAGATACAGTGTCTCAAATTGGTATTTAGTCTAGTCTAGGGCTGCCACGATTAGTCAACGACTAATCGATTATTAAAATAGTCGACGACTAATTATATAGTCGATTAATCGTTTTGTTTTGTTTTGTTTTGTTACTTTGTTTTTCTCTCCAAACTGCTTTGACACATTCCACAGAAGCATCTGCCTGTCTTTGACACACATGCACAGTAGTGGTTACAGGGGCAGGCCGTGGACGTCACAAGACATTATACAGACAGGCTCTGGTATCATGGCTATCTAAAAATGGTTATATAATAGCAGCTGCATTCTGGTGCGATAAGTTGTATGTTTTATATTCAATTAACGTATGATCCAATTAGTCGACTAATCGAAAAAAATAATCGGTGACTAATCGATTATTAAAATAATCGTTTGTGGCAGCCCTAGTCTAGTCAAATGAATTACAAATAACTTGAACTAGTCATAAACCAATTTCAGATATCTGGAATGTAAACGTGTTGAAGCCGATTATATGTCACAACTGCTTGCCATAACCATCTGCGTTCTGCAGCGTCTGTTTCATTTCATTCCGCTGACGTGAAGATGGCGATGTTTTAGGAAGTGGGCTTAAACTTATAGGGTGCTTCATTTTCACACACTCAGAATGTTTTATCAAGTGGAACAGATTTGATGTGTTTGATTCGAGTCAGCGCCAGAGTCTCTGGCACATTTTACAGAGAAGAATTTAGACATTCGATACCCAAACCACTTCCACAACACTAAACTAAAGTTGTCTTTTCTTTATCAACTATTTTGTCTGCTTCCTTTTCAACAGTGAGCTCTTGGTCATTCACCACAGTTGAGCTCGTTTTGGCGCTGATATCCACTGTTGTAGGTAGTGTTAGCATATTATCAGGGTGGCAGCGCTGAGCACTGGTGTGAAGCCTGTGGTGTACGTTATCATGCACTAACATATATGGATCCAATTTCATTTTAAGTCATATCACCGTTCTTGGAACGTTTTCTATTTATCGATACTGAATTATAGTCCAGCACGATGTAAACACAAATCAAACTTATGTCAATATATTTATCATAAAATGTCACAATAAAAAGGGGTATTTAGAATTTAGAATCACCTAAAATCATCTGTAAATGTAGTTAATGTAAATTTACTTTGTTCAGCAAATGACAGCAAGCAAGATCAAGCATAAACAGATCTTCAATATTTAGGCATTATAATAACATTGATGATATTTTGATATCGAGTGTGTTCATACTTCGATTTTGGCTTCATGCCTCCATCATCTTCAGATTGTTTCCCTTCCTCCACTTTTTTGAGGTTCTGCAGAGGAATCACTTCAGCATTCCCGTATCCAGTGAAGGTAACAGCTGCCGTGCCATTCTCCCGGTCTACCTCCTCAATCTCGGCCTCATACACCCTGTCAAAAAATCACGTCTGTAAGCAGGTGAGTATGAGCTAAATACACAGGCTCCACTTAACTGGCAAAGCTTAGTCCTATTAGGGCTATTCTAGGTCTCTCTTGAAAAATAGGTTTTTATTTTCAATGGGACTTCCTGGTTAAATAAAGGTTATAATTACTGGCTAATCATTCACATAACTATGGTTTTAATAATTTATGTAATTTGTTTCCATAAGTTACATATAAAATGTTTAGATAAGTACAAATTTTTATGAGTAAAATTAACACATCACAATCAGCTATGAGGGAAACTTCTAACAAACATGCTGGTATGTTAAGAGTAGAATTTTCATCTAACGTAAAACATTATACAAAATTACTTGGAAGTATAAATATGGGTATAAACCAAATTTTTAGAGGATGGAGATTGGAGACACTCACTGTCCATCATTACTCCACATAGCCATACACTTGTCTCCAGCTTTCCAGTGGCGCTTCACAGGCACTGTGTCTGAACTACTAGCCGTGGAAGCCCCATCGACGGGCTGTGAAGTTATTAAATCTTTTGTCAGGTCGATGACTTCCTGCACAAAAAAAGACAAAAAACAAACAAACAGTGAATTTCATCATAAGCTCTGGCGTTTTTTTTTTTTTTTTTTACCTGCATTTTTACCTAGCACCATTTCCATCCATCTATAGTAGTACTATGAAAATGCAATGAAATTTAACAAAATACAGCAACTATTAATTTTTTTAAAAAAACACCATCTTATTGATCAGGGACACCAGAAAACTTTGGACCTCATTGGTTTTCTTAATGTAGAAAACTCAAAGTGCATATTATAGTTCACAAGGTAAAACAATTTTGCTCATTAAGTTTTTAACATAATGCTATAGCGTATTCAATGACAGCATTTATTTATTTATTTATTTATTTATTTAATTTATTTATTTATTTTTAGTTTGATGCGTTCCCAATTAAACTTGACATACAAACCTGCAAGTCCTTCTGGAGTTTGAGAAGGTCTTCATTGTCTTGATCGGTAGATAATGCAACTTCTACTTGCTGCAGCTGGGCTTTGTAGCTGCTCAATTGTTTCGCCAGATCCTCCGACATCTGAAAATATACAGAGTGTTATCCTGACTCAGACGGAAAACTGGAGGCATTGGCAACAAAATATAAAAACAATATAGTATGCGACTATACAAATAAGTATTCATTTTGATAAAAGCGCACAATAAGCTGTCAACCAGAACATTCATGTTAGCATTGGGCTAAAGCCGCGTTAGCAGGAACCCTGGCTGGGCCTTGTTGTCGACATAACGATAAGCTTTAATCGGTAGAGTTGATGTAACAAATTCAGTTTGTGGGTAATATTACCTTGGTTTTGATGCTCTTGGCCGATAAATACAAAAAAGTTATTTAGATTTCGGCCCCAAAACGTCCCGAAATGGCAAATATATTTTAAAAATGCGTGCGCTCTTTCCTCCGTAATGCTAACAACTCCACGTCTCGTTGAAGATATTCTCGCGATAGTACAGCGCCCCTATCGGACAGTTGTCAAATATGCATTCTGCACACATTTCCTTTACTACTGAAGAAAAAAAAAATCTGAAGAGTCTACGCATCTCCAGAATATTAAGATTTTGCTTGTACACTTGTGCACTTCTGTCTGAATACCGCATTACATACAAAATACATTTTAAAACAGTTTACATGCTGCTATGCAAGTCCCAGCACATATTCTCCATCGGGTTTTGCTCTCTTATAAATCACTGTCATTCCACTGAAACACGTGCTGTTTTAAACAAAAAAAGAGCACATTCCTTGAAGGAATACACATGGTTCGCCTTTCATTCCAGCTGATGGTTTTGTTTTTAGTGACAGGCATTTGACTATGATGAAATTTTATAATAAAGTTGTGATTCATACCTAAGGGTTTATCTAATGTTATTTATCACGCTAGAATCTACCAAAGAATAATATGCAAAAATATGTGAAATGAGAAGTAAGAATAAAGAAAACAATAACTTGAACTTAAACAGAAAAACATTCCATAATGATTTCAAGATTTATTATGAAAAACATGTCTTTATGCCAAATTCTCATGCTCATATTTTTTTAAATAAAAGAATCTAAAAAAGGAACAAGTAATTCACATTGACTTATTGAGAAAAGGGAACACTGATCTGTTTGAAATTTCAGGTTAATATACTCTGAGCCTGAGCCATTTTGCTTTTAGCTACAAACTCTGTCAGTGACTTTCATCTTCTCTCCAAATGCAACTATGGTTTCGGGGCATTTTTCAATCAAAGCATATTAGAACCTCGTGAACTAGAACTACAAGACCATACAGACTGTTACACCACTGTAATCTAATAGTCTACAGAAATTACTTCTATAAATCAACTAAAAAAATTAATGTCAGAAGCAGCCAATGGCTTGGCTGCCTAGAGGTACCAAGTCCCTTTTTTAAATCTCCAGCAAATAGACTCCACCCATTTTTGTTCTCACAGAAGTGGAGGCAGCATCACAGATCTCCAGCATCTGATCAAGCATTTCACTTCAGCTTCAGCAGATGAAAAGACCTGCCTGGGCCAGCCCTGCAAAAAATATGTTTTAAACCATGTCTTTACATGGATTAAAATGTTTACATCTTCATTTTGACTCTTTAAGGTAGGTGGATGAAAATTTATTTCTATTGCTGTTAGCAGTTTTCTAAAAGAATACATTTTATAGCAAATTGATGTGAGAAACCTAAAACAATACCTTAATATAGTTGATGTAAAGAAACATTTCCTGCCTATTTTTTAAGAAAAGTTTGTCTCTATTGTCTTACTTTCAGGCAAAAAAAGAGAAGAGCTTGCTGATTTCTTCAACAGTCCTCTCATGTGAGCAAAATGAAAACTCTAAATCTCTGACACTGCAGTCTTGAATGAATTTGCTGAACACTCAGACAGAGCACCAGTCAGAACGTGTAGCCAACGTAACACCTCACCCTGATGGGTTGTCTCAATCTCACGGGCAGAAATGAGATTTTTTCTGGGCAGCAGCCTTTTACAGTGCAGACATCTGTGATGCTTACAATCCTGGTGGGCATGCTCATCCTGCTGACTCTGTTTGGCAACGTCATGGTTGTAATCGCAGTGATCACGAGCCGAGCCCTGAAAGCACCCCAGAACTTGTTTCTGGTCTCTCTGGCGAGCGCCGACATCCTAGTTTCCACTTTGGTGATGCCGTTCTCTTTGGCGAACGAACTTATGGGCTACTGGTATTTTGGCAAAGTGTGGTGTGAAATCCACCTGGCTTTGGATGTCCTCTTCTGCACCTCCTCCATCGTGCACCTGTGCGCCATAAGCCTGGACCGGTACTGGTCTGTAACCAAAGCGGTCGAGTACAACCTGAGACGGACGCCCCGCCGGATCAAGTGCACCATCTATTTGGTGTGGGTGCTGGCGGCCATCATTTCATTCCCTCCACTCATCACCATAAAAAAGAATGAGGGTAAAAAGGACAGCCCTGTGTGCAAGATCAACAAGGAGAAGTGGTACATTATATTCTCCAGCACTGCCTCCTTTTTCGCACCTTGCATCATTATGATCATGGTGTATGTCCGAATCTACCAGATCGCTAAGAAAATAACAAGAGCTTCGCCAGGTGAGAGGCAGAAAGACAATGGCAACGAAGAAGACCCCAAACTTGGTTTGGAGCCTCAGGAAAAAGGAGACGAGGAGGAAGAGGGAGCTAAAGAGGTGAACGGGCTCGATGTGGAAGAGGAACCCTCCTCCTCTGATGGGAACGAAACCAGCTTGTGTTCCTTGAGGAAGAAGAAGAGCGCAAGACCAGCCAAAGCGACTCAGGTGAACCCCGGAGAAACCCCTCCGAAGACAGAGGGTCCGACCCCTGCGAAGGTGAGCAAGTGGAAAGGGAGACAATACAGAGAGAGACGCTTCACCTTTGTCCTGGCTGTCGTCATGGGAGTGTTTGTCCTCTGCTGGTTCCCCTTTTTTTTCACCTACACGCTCACGGCCGTGTGTGACGCCTGCTGCGTCCCAGAGACCCTGTTCAAAATGTTCTTCTGGTTTGGCTACTGCAACAGCTCGCTAAACCCTGTAATATACACTATATTCAACAGAGACTTCAGGAAGTCTTTTAAGAAAATCCTCTGCAAAAGTCACAGAGGAGGTTTGTGAGTAACACTTTCCCGGGTACGTTTGGCTTGTCAATCATTCAGTGTTTGGTTTCTTTTTTTTAAAAAATGTACAAAACTGCAGAACCTGTGAGTTAAGATTGTGCAACTGTGAAACTGAGAATGACACAATTTATGGAAAAAAAGTGCTACTTTTGTGGCTGTCTCCAGTATTTTGAGTTAGATTCCTTAATGTTTAATGCTTTTAAATGAGTGACAGGCAGAGGAATACTGCAAAAGAGCCAACACGAACCTTAAGCTACACATTTAAATTGTTAAATTATTCTCCGATGGAATAACATATTTACTTGTGGTAAAGTTTCCATATGTTACAGTCGTGTGAAACTGATGAAACGTCAAAGGTTTGTAAATAAGCTTGGCCAGAGAGAGAGAGATCATTACAGAAAACCTGGGTAACGACAGCAACAGCAATCACTGAGAAAAGGAAATTAAATGTCAACGTGATGCATGAAGGAAGCTAAGGAGGCCTGTCACTATTATAACATAATTACTGTATTGTGATTATTTGGCCAACTACTAACGATTTTTGCATAACTGCTGCATCGTTTTCTCATTACCTGAATGAAAACAGAAATACAGCTACCAGAAATATCGCATTTGCTTTATTGACATTATTTTTCATTTTGTTTCCTGCTTTTTAAAGTTTGGTTGTCACATTTCAAATAATGAATACCTCTTTTCTTTTTGCATTGCTACGCATAAAAAAGAGAATTAAAAGGATTTCTTCTATGATATAGACTGGAGTTTTATTAGGTTTCTAATTGGTTGTGCCTAACAAGAATATGGCCTGTTTGGATCACAATTTGCAGTATTTGTTCAGTGTTCAATAAATATATTTTCTTCTTTGTAAAATTTGTGTATTTCTTTAACAATTATAGCACATTGGAAAAAAAAGAAAAAAAGACAAACTATTGATTGCAATAACATTTTTTGAGACGGTTTTACAAACAGTTGCTTGATCCCCTGAAAGCAATCAGCACCAAAAATGGATGTTGTCCTCTTCCCACTAACTATCTCGCTCTCTCATAACAGGCACAAGAACAAGACAATTACGAGAAAAGAAAATTATGCCTGGGAGCCTCGGACAGCACAGCAATATTGAACACAGTTTATCATGAATTATAGCCCTTCATATCAGGGTATCATTAAACCCTCCCCTGGAGTCAAACAGAAGTCATGCAGAGATAGAAATATGAGTGGCTGCTGCAGATGACACTGTGAGGTTAATATCTACAAACTTATCAGCGTTCTGTGCTCCTGTCTTCTTCTTCTTTTTTTTCTCAGTACACGTTTCATTCGTTAAACACATTATATTATACCATCAATCAAGAGAAAGCTCAAAAGTAAAGGTGAATGCACAACCTTAGCAAACATTTTAAATTTTATAACATTACTAATAATAGATGAAGTCCCATGAATCAGTCTCTGGGATTGTAGGATTTTTAGATTTCTCAGAGTCCTAAAATATAACATTTCTCACCACAAACAACAAACAAAAAGTCAGAGTGTTTCTGAAAGAATTCCCACAAAAATGACAGAATAAACAAAAACAAAATGCATTTGCGGTTTTGTGGCGAAGCATCATCAAGGACTGTAGATCTGGTTCTGCTTGAGTGCACAGACATCTCAGATTTCTGATTGGCCGACTACAAAAATAGTTTGTAAAGAGAAGGACTTGTTATCAAAGTGGATTGTTTTAACATTAATCTTTGAGACAAATATCTCAAACTCACTTTGATTTATCACACATAAGTGTTTCTGTAAAAAAACAAAACCGCTGTGATTCATGTTTTAAAGCCAAGCGTTAAGGAAGGAATGCATATCACCCATTTTCATGCCAAAGTTATAAACTGCAATCACCTTTGTTTGAGAAATGACAGAATAAAGTTAGAACCGTTTTCATCAAAACTTGAAAATAACTCAGATGATTTTATGCATCATTTGTGGGTAACGACTCAGTTACTTTCATATCAAATTTTAGCTACATTGTTTTTTAATTGACTAAATTATAACCATTTTACACTGGCTAATATCACTTAGCTGTGTTGGCCATCTTATATTGGATCGGCTCCAGAAGTTAATCAGTAGATGTACATCTGAAAATAATTTCCTGAAAGTTTTATTAAAAACTGTTCAAGCGTTAATGGCAAAACAAAGATTGTACAGAGGCGCTATACTCAACTGGTGGCTCTCAGGCCACATCCAGCCCACAGGACATACAATCTGGTTTTCGAACAGGACATGGATGCATAACAGCCACCACAAAGGTACTTGATGATGTAATCACAGC
>JAUBOC010000089.1:13194419-13215163 GCA_032275365.1 Anablepsoides cearensis
CATCCATCCATCCATCCATCCATCCATCCATCCATCCATCCATCCATCCATCCATCCATCCATCCATCCATCCAAATGTTAAAAATGTACTTTAATTTTGTTTAATTTCGTCATAAACATGTTGACTTTAAAGTAATGAAAAACTACGGAGCCCGTCCGGTGACATGGAAAAAAAAATATTGCAAATTTATTGGAAAAAAAGAAACAAACTTAAAAATATACAGAAAAGTGAAATATGCAGGAAAATCTAAGTAAGTTGAGTTATTGCTGCCATCTGCAGACAAAAGTGTGAAACTGCTTTAAACAACGAGGGTAAATCTGACAAAAATATGTATTCTGACATCAAATTAGTTTTTTTAAATAGTTTAACGTCGTAATATATTATTAATATATTGTTTAGGGATGATGGTTTTCAGAAAGTAGGCCGTCTGAGAGCATGCGCGTTTCCTCTGACGCCATACGCATGCTCGATGTGCGTGCAGCGCGTGCCCTCCTTTCTGAGCCAATCCTGTTTTAGATAAACACAATATTGCGTCATTGTTATTGTGGTTGTTGAAGCTACAGCTGCTCGCGGACGTGTCGCCACCATTTCACCTACATTCAGGTCTTTTTCTTTTAATTTCAAGTGCGAACCTCCCCACGTAATTATATCAGGGCAATGTCGCTTCAGAAGGACGTTTCGTCTGAAGAGAGTTTGCAAGGTAAAGTTGAGACAAAAATACGAGCCGGGGCAGCAGCTAACGCAACCCCGTCAAAAAGGTGAAAAGTGGAGGTTAACCACCTATAGGTTAAATTTTAACGCTAATTATCTAGACCTCTGTTTTAATATGACACCATTAGACTATAAAAACGGATTTATTTGCCCAGAATCACTAAATAATTTAGAAGTAACCCGTCTTGTTACCCGTCACTTCTTTCTTATCGACACGCCATTAATAACGCACTGGATGACAAAAAACAAAAAAACATTCGTGTGTATTTATTTTAAGGCTCCTGGGTTGAGCTGCATTTCAGCGGGAATGCCTCGCAAGGTTCAAGTCATCGGGGAAGCCAGGAGCAAATCCTCACGTCCAACCCGGAGGGCGACGTGGAGAAAATGCTGCTGGAAGCACAACATGAGTCAGGCAGAAACAGCTCCAAGGGAAGCTCTCAGTGCAACAGGTTCGTTAGAAAAAAAAAAAAAGAGGAAGAACAGCACTGTCAGCATTTGTTGTGTAACAGCCTGTTTTCCTAGAAAATGTAACAGCTAAAGTGTTACATGTTTTTTATCATCAACAGCCCCCTGAGATCACAGACTCCCCTTCTTCTGTGGAGAGGCTCAGAGGGAAACAGCTCTCAGGTATACACCACGTTAAACCCACTGACCCGTATTTGAATCTGGGTTCCATTATGTTCAGTTTTCAAAATACATGGCTCGCTCACAACACAGACATGTGCCGGCAGGAACGGCGTAGATGTAATAATGATCATCGCATTCCACTAGGCAGAGCTCTGCTTTTATGCCCCAAGCTTACATTATGCAACTGAGTTGCCGTTGATATCTGTAACTGCTGAAAGTTGAAGGGAGACGACCTGTGTTCCTGTGTCATTCTGTTTGCAAAATGTCTCATGAAATAGATGGATTTTATTGATTGGATACAAAAAGACAATGATTCATTTTTAGGGTTAACCCAATTCAAGATGGCTGCCAGAGCCAACTAAAATTTAAAAAACCACAAAAAAGGCTAAAACTCTGTCAGTTTTATAGCACTTGAGCTTAAAATTTGGTGTGGTAGTAGTAGCTGAGACTGATCCCCTACAGATTTTCGGAGCATTGACAAAATCTTGGCACCATCTGTTGGTGTCATCCCTGTCTGTCAGCAAAATATCTCATGAACTTATGACATTAACCAACACAAAAACAAGCATAGCTCGGTTTATTTTACAGATATTGGTTTAAAATTTGACGTAGTTAAGACTCAGTCCCAACACGTATTGACATTTTGCAAAATCACGAGACGGTGCATGATGTTATATTTATTATATGTTATATTGCAAAAGAGATTTGCGATCTCAATGAGATTTGCCTGGTTAAATAACGGTATAAAGAAAAAAAAAAGGTTTGACCAAAACTGCTACATCTGTCTCAGCATAAGATGATCTCACATTAAAACTGGCACATCAAGCAAGAAATGCTAGGCATTTAATTTCAACGCCTTGTTTCTCCTACTGTGATATATGAAAACATAGACCTTTATAGTATTTTACAGCGCAGTGTTGTAAACATATATTTAAAGGCTTTTGCAACACTGTTTTGCCTGCTCTTTAATATCCACAAAAACTCTCTTCTCAGTCTGATGAGGACTTCCAAGACAGAAGACGGGAAGTGGAAAACCTCATGAAGAAAAATGCTGACTGGATCTGGGACTGGTCCAGTCGCCCTGAGAACAGTCCACCAAAGTAAAGAGTTGTTTTAGTTAACACTGTTATTTAAATATTTAGGGCAGAGGATTTGACTGTGTCAGTAGTGCACAAGCAGTGTACATAATTAGAATGCTTACATTTTTCATATATAATGCTTATTTGTGATTTGTAGACTTTAGAGTGTGTGTGTGAACAGAGGTGTTAGCATGACATTAAACTGGAGCTCATTGATCTTTAATCTATTCAAAAAGAGTGAATTATTGATGTTCTCCTCTGCAGGGAGTTCCTGCTGAAGTACCCCAAGCGCTCAACCTCTCTCAGCATAAGAAACACCAGTGTCATGAAGAAGGGAGGCATTCTCTCTGCTGATTTTCTGAAGCTTTTCCTTCCCTCATTAATCATTTCTCACATACTTGCTGTTGGCTTCGGGTAAGCCACTGGATTTCATTTCTAACGCTGGGAATATTGTGGATTCTCACAAACAAATAGTACTATGTATTTATGACTGTATGCAGTTAATGTACCTTTACATGAAGCTATATCCCTCACAGAGAAAAAATGTTTTTTAGATCTTCAAAATAAAGTGACTTTTTGTTGCTATGTATCATAATCAATGATACAAACAAATTATCTTCTCTTCTAATAATTTCAAATACACGGATTAGTTTTTTTGTCTCATTTGTTTTACAATAATGTGTTTAAAAAATATTTTATAACGACATTATTGTTTTTGTAATAGGAAAGAGCACAAGTAAATCACTTTTAAAACAAACCAGCTCACCATTGTAGTGTGTAGCAAGATTAAGGGATTTAATGGGCAGATTTTGACGTCTTATTTTTCTCAAGTGTTGCATCTTGTATTTAATAGGCAAAAATACAAGAAAACTGATATATTTAAAGAGAATGTTAATGACCTAATTCAGGAATGTCAAATTTATTTTCACTGGAGGCCACTTGAGTTTTATGGTGGCCCTCAAATGGCCAGTTTTCATTAACTTTGACTTTCCTGTTTAACTCGAAACATCAGGTTTCTCATCTCATTGCTGAACATTGCTAACAAACAATAAATGAGCTCTACATGGTATTTAGTGCATAGAAACAACGTTTTCCTCTTATAAACACTGAAAATATGGCGTGTATGACTGACTAAATGTGAAATAAATAATACAGAAATACTATTAAAAGTAAAAGTAAGGGACAGGGGACAGACAAGTATTATTTTTTACCTTTAAATTTGTTTATTTTGTTGCATTGGATCATAAATTCAGAGTTTGCAATTGATATAAGATCTATTTTTATAAAAAAATCAGTAAAATAATTTTTTTTTGCATTTGATTTGCCAGTAGAGTATATTTAAAGAAAAAATTATTATATTTAAAAATGTTAAAAATATTACTCGTTTAATAATTTCTTACTTGCTTTTCAGGATATATATTGGAAAGCGCCTAACATCTCATCACACCTACTAAAGAGGTTGGCGGTGTTTGGACTCCTGTGTACAACCAACATGGCATGCCTTAAAATGGGACCTTCTGAAGACTGAGGGAGACGTGATGTGCAGTTTTGACTGAGCGCCCCCACATCGGCAAAGCGAGCTCAAGATTTCTCTTTGCCTCGTTATTGCCTCTGAGCTCATCAGCGACCAATCCACTGCTCCTTGCTGTAGTTCCTGTCCTGGAGATTTCTGTTTTTGCTGCTTTATGCTCCTTAAATCTGCATGTTTGGGAGCTAAATTGCAGTTCTATTTCACCAATTCACTGCCCTTTTGATTGAACTCAAATCAGACTTGATTTATTTCTTTGAACAATGAAACAAGGGAATTTGTGTGCAAATGCAAGGAATCACCTGCTTAAGAGTGCGAGCACGTCCAGTGACTGCACATTTGTATATTGGTAAATTGTGACTCCGTGAAAGCCAAATGTTAGCTTGATTAGCACTAATTTGGTTAATTTATTCAGGAGTGAGAACCACTGATGACTCAGATTGATGTAAAAATTAGGTAAAGTGGACTTCATAATAAATGGAAAGGAAAAAGATGCAGATGAACACAATTAAAATTTTATTGAACTTTGGTCAAAAATAATAAACAAGTGAATACATTGCCACCATGTTAGGAATCAATGGACAAAGACAATGCATTATTATGTGTGTTTTTAATGTCATCAGTATATGTTTTGTGTAGTTAACCTTCGTTTCTGCATTCACAACTATAAAGATCCACATTTGTGATATGCGGTTCAAATTCGGGTGGCGTCCCTAATAAATGGAAGGAAAAACAAAAGGGCACATGGATGAGGCCTGTCTTTATTTCCTACTTATTACAAGATTTGGAGGCACTCTATTATTACATAAAACTGTATGTGTGGTGTGCAACTTCCCCCATTCATGTGTTTTCATAGACAGCCACGTATAGCAGCAGTGTTTGAGGACATGAGTCTATAAAATAGGATTTACAAATAAAGCACATGAGGTTCGCTGAACATTTGGGGACAAAACTTGAAGCGGTCACTGATAAAAGTAGGTATTAAGGCTGCAGATTCCCTTTGTCCTGGACTCAGTCTTGTGCCTTCCAGTTTCCAGCCTGCATCCTAAAACATGGTCGACTTTAATCTCTGCTCGTTGACTTTCATAGTTCCCAATGGCGGCTCTCAAACTGACCGCCCCAAATTGTATTTCCTTGAGAAATTTGCTCGAGATCTGCTCAAAAGACAGTGGTGTGACTGGACAGTTTTTTTTTTTTGTCACCTCTCTAAAACATAAAAACATGCAAAGCAATAAACCTGTTTTAATACCATACTTCTAAAATTTAAAAACACATCTGTAGTTTCTGTAGTTTTAGTTTCTTTTATTATGTGGATGACAAGGTGTACTTGAGTAGATACAGTCAGTGAAATGATGTCACTGTATTAAATGGGGTAAAATAAGAGAAGGGAAGGGAAGGAAGAGAAACAAGTCCACTTGCCAAACTCATGGCCGCCTCCACCATTAGTTTGACCTGAATACAAGGCCAAATGGGGGAATGTTACAGTTGGGCTTATTGGCCATTAATCCGTGCTTCACAGGACCCAAAAATCTCTGAAAGATGGATACAACCTTGACAAGACGTCATTGTACGGACTTCCAAGAGTTCTGTTGTTAAATCGTGAAATGAAGGCTTAAAATGTCAACACAAACACCAACGTTCAAGAGTTTGACCTCTAGGGAGTGCCATTCCATCAATTAGACCCGAATTGGGCTTTCTGGGTCAGGGGGGGCGTGTTGATTGCCCTGGTGCCAAAGGCAAAAAACAACCTAAGCTCATACTCAAAAATAAAACAGGCCTATGGATCAACCTCCGGTGGCAAAAAAAAGTAGACACGTGCTTTCAAATTCTTCACCAGGAGGACAACAAGGCTGTTTCTTCTTATACAGATAGACAAGTAGTAGGCTTAACTACACAGGTATGGTAAAAGCCCTATCCTCTGGAGCCCCAAATCTTTTAGTTGATTTTGTCCTGGAAAATGTACAAGTTGTTGGTGGCTGCCACGGCTATCACGTTATCTTTGGGGTGCCAGGCAGTGTGAAGGATTTTCTTGTTGAAGTCCAGGCTGTCCACGCTGATCTCATCCTTCTTCCGCTTGCCACCGGTGGACACTTTGCGAGGTTTGAGCGTAGCCCGTGGTTTGCTGCTCTCCCGGGACGCCTCCAGTGTAATATCCCGCCTGGTGTTGCGGTCGAACATTCGGAAGAAGTTGTTGTAGGAGCCGGTCATGATGGCACTAATGGAGAAAGAAAAAACAAACAATTGATCATCTCACCTGGCTTGCCAAAAAAATAGAAAAGAATAAATAAATGACTGACAGATTAATGAGGCCGAAAGACAGAGTTCGATTGAGAAACATACAAAGTGACAGGAGAGAAATGGTATCCTATCCAACAAGAAAAACATTTACCTGTCACTGCCATTCCAGCAGCACTCAAACTTGTCAAAGATGCAGTCATTTTCATACAAAGAGCAGAGTTTACTGCGAAGATATTCATGGACCTGGAACAACACAAAGCCATGATTCGAGTGAATTATACTGGTTTAGCACAAAAAATTGCGAGGGTTTAAGTCGAGATTTCCTTTCCTGACAAAAAAGGAGTCAGTTTATGCACCTGATACGTCTCCACTGGCCTGTTCTCCATGTTGAGGTCCCACACTTTGACTGAGAGGTAATCCCGTGTCATCATATAGCGTCCACTGTGACTGAACTTCACGTCTGAGATGGAGGAGATGATCTCAGAGAAAAAGGATCGGCTGCTTGGATCCTCAGGTT
The DNA here is from genome assembly GCA_032275365.1 of Anablepsoides cearensis. Classification (NCBI taxonomy): domain Eukaryota; kingdom Metazoa; phylum Chordata; class Actinopteri; order Cyprinodontiformes; family Rivulidae; genus Anablepsoides; species Anablepsoides cearensis. The sequence continues at coordinate 13,201,121 of JAUBOC010000089.1, forward strand.
CCTCAAAGACTAAAAAGAAAACAATAAACCCTAAAATTATTTAAGGGTAATCCTACTTTGTTTGCCAAGAGCGGATCAGATAATCTAAACATTTCATTTCCAGCAAATTAATGTTATTTCGAATACAAAATGACATGGGTGCTACTTACACTTTGAGTGCCTATCGCAGAGTGCCGCTGCTCGCATGTCACACAGGCGAATGGTGCCTTTGCTACTGCTGTACACAAATACATTGCATTGGTGTGGATGGCACTCAGCAGCTGTGATTACTTCTGTCAGTTCCTCCATGTTGGCGGGCTTGATGTCTACAATATCTGGAAACACACTGTTAAGGGAATTGCCATCTTATGTTTTCGTAAAAATACAAAGTACTAACTCTACACCGCACAATCAATATCTGCTTTTTGACCATGAAAAGGATACTAAAACTTCTGTCTGTGATTTCCAAGTGCCATAGATTTATTCTTAGGTCATCTGCAGAGAGGTAAGTTTCATGATCACTATTTACAGAAATGGAATTAATGTGATAGGTGTGCGCATTTGCAAAGATCCTCCGAGGGCTTGCTTCTACCATGAGATCCATTGGCATCAGTACAGGTACCTGCAACATGACAAAACACGAGCTTTTGAAATTCTTGCGACTTCTACAACGCTTTGCGTTAAAAAAAAAGTCAAACAAATCTCAATTGTGGTTAAACATACCCGTAAAGAGGTGATTCTAAAGGGATCTCTGAGCCGCCCATCTTCATCTTTCAGGTTGTAACCTTCTGCTCGTTTATCTCTTTCACTTATTTTCCACAATTTGATAGTTTTATCTGACAACAAGCAAAGGTAACGGGTAAACTTGTGTTGCCAATTTTAGTGTCTTAGTCAACACAAACATAACAGATAAAACTCTTACCATTTGTTGAAAGTAGAAAGTGAGCAGCATTTTGTTGGGGTAGCCATCTTATTTTATTAATTTTTTCCTCGATTTCTAAACTTTTCAAATAGTCGAATTCTGGCTCGTGACTCTGAAAAGTGCTATAGACGTTATATTCTCCACGCAGGTGCGGACGATTCTTAGACTGAAACAAGCAATAACGGAGAATAACAGATAAGTATGAGTCACCAAGTAGAAACATTTGTACACGGCTCACTTCTGATATAATGCACTTCATTCTGTTTGTCATCACGGATGAATCTTACCTCCTGTTCATGTTGAAATATCACTACTCGTCCACCTTTGTCTCCAGTTGCAAGTAATTCTCCAGAATAGTTGAACTCAACAGTTGAGATTATGTCAGCTGGAAAAAAACAACACAGTAAATCCAAAATGAATAGATCATGACAGATTAATGACTGCAGACTAAGAAAAATGCATTATTTAAAAAACCAAAATAGACTATCTGGAATTTACATTAAATAATCAACAATACTAATTTGCCTAGCACTAATCTGCTTTTTTTTAAATCTAGAGCATTCTTTTAACAAGCTAAAATACACTTAACACACAAAAAATACACTGATGGAGATATTTGAAAGACCAGATTGTTGTGGCTGAAACAAAGATCTGTATACTGGCCTGTTTGAATAGCATTTGCTAAAGCAGAAACAGAAGAGCTGCTGTGGACACTATAGCTTTGAAATGCCATGAAAAAGAGTTTCTTTATATATTTTTATATTTCCTAATGACAGCTAAAGATGACTCACACCTCCACTCGCTGTAGCTTAGGTCACACCATTTTCCACATATTTCCACCAGACCCAATGTCAGTTTAAAGCTAGACACCACACCATTTTTACATGCATGCTTTATTTGATGACAAATAGAGCAGTATTCTGACCAGACAAAGCTGAGTTTCTAAGCTATTGAAAGAGGAATTGAATTCAACTACAAATGTATATCTGGATTTACAACTAGTAATAATTTACTGCATAACTGTAGAGACAATTTTGACACAATAAGACTTTTTTATACATTTTCCCACCATTCTTTGTTCTGATTAGTCTCTGTTTAGTTTCTTCAATAACCCAAAATATAGTTTTTTACTTTTATTGTTTTATTAACATGGCCCAAATGACAAAACAAATAACTATTATTATGCATAAATGAAAAACAAACAAACTTATTTTGCACATTGTGTAACCAGAATACACTGTGTAAAAATCTGAATCCCAGGTTAAAGAAATGGGAACATTTTTATCAGCTCCATTGGTTTGTTTTGTTTTTCAAATGCAGGGCAACTTTTTCGGTATCATTACACTGCAGTGAGTAAATTGCAAAAATCACAATATACATTGTAACCACATAATATCCTAAATAAAGAATAAAAATGCCACGACAACTAAGACATGCCTGCCATTGGAAATGATTGCACAAGTACCATCAGGCAATTAACAAGAGTGTGGGAAACTGCGTACATATAAATAACATTACTGTTGTATTCATTCATTATAACATTAAAAGGTCCAATATGTAACATACACAACATGGTAAATTTTCAATGTACCACTGAATATGTATTAGTATACTACTGTTTCTATAGCAAAAAAATAATTAATTAATTAATAACATGAAACACACAAACATTATTTTCTTCCATTATTAGTTGGTTGCAACGTGTTAAACTCATTTCCCTAAATGGCAACTAAATGTAGCGTTTAATAGTGAAAGAAAATGTTTTCAACAGATTTGTGTGTGTCTCTAATTCAAAACGACAACTTTAGCTATTTAGAATCCCATTTGTCATTCTTCCTAGGATAAAGGTTGACAAGTGATGTCACTTTTCTTATTTATTGTGCTTTTAGCAGCAGATATCCACAACTATATTCCACTGGATGCCTGAAATCGAATCCCTACCACTACTACTACTAATACTACTAGAATTTCTTTGAATATTACCTCCAAAACAATAGTCATAGATAACTACATACAATACTCATATATAGAACAATTAGAAGCAACAATGTAATTACAAAAGGTGTATTATATATATTTAAGCAATTTATTGAAATTTTTAGGAGACATGCTTTTTATTACTTTTTTTTTTACACATAACAGGTGTAATTAAAATGACAATACTTAAAATAGTAAAACAAAACAAACAAAAAAAGTAGGGAGGATGTTTGTTTGAACACATGTTTAGTTTAAATTATAATAGTGTTAGCATCATTTAGATTTGGAAGAATATAATAATATTATGAATATATTATATTACATAATTATATTATGGATTTAATAATGAAATCTAAAAAAAAGCAATTATAGAAAGGAACGTGTATTGATTATATGTTACAACGCCTTGCCATACTAGGAATGACTAGTGAAATTGTGCATTTCTGAAGAAACGAGAAGCAATTGAGGTTTAGGGATCTGCAAAGGATATTCAAGCTTAACATAAAAAGCCTGACCTTGATAGCTTTATAAGCTCAACATCTTTGAATGAAAACCTCCATGATGTCACGCTACAATTTATGGACGTAGCAGATTGACGTCATGGCCACACAGTCGCTCCCCTTTAATAGTTTAGCTACTACCTAGCATGCAGCTAATTTACAACGTAAGGGCGTTTGCGCCATTGCTTCGCGAAAAAACTCACACCGAACACGACACGTGTCTTCTACTGAAACCCGTGCATCCGTGTATCGTTACCCCGTAAACCCCACAGAGCACCACCATCACCCATCAGCAGCGGTTTTAGCTTTAGCCGCCGAGCTAACGTTAGCCACATACCTTCCGCAACATCTTCATCTATCGCTCCTTTCACTTGGGAGAAACACCACTGAAAATCATTTCCTCCTGCAACTCCTGCGGAAAGAACACAGCGTTAGTTCGGCTCTGTTTCATCCTTTCCTCGACGACGTGACCTGACAGTGACACAGTTTGACAACTTAGCTCCGCAGAGCTAATGTCGCCTGGCTAACTTGCAGATTCAGGCCATCACACACAACCAAGAAGAGGGAAGGTGGATCCTTTCCCCTCTCTTCCACAAACTATCTTACCCGCCATTGCTTCATTTAGCAGCTCTTGTTGTACACAGCTTCCGATGCCCAGTCAAAACAATGCGGCTTGCTTGGGGGAAATAGAAAGCATCCACAATCAGTGTGAAGACTCGGGTTCAGATCTGTCAAGACCACGGAAATTATCCGTGATTTTTTTTTCTCCTTCCAAAATGGCGCACAGTACATGGAGAAATGACGTCATGCACACATGCCACATCCTGGCTCCATCCATCTAAGCCTTTCACTCTCCTATGCATCACTTTCCACAACGCATATATTTTATTTCTAATTTTTCACGCGCTTCACTTTATTTCACTAATTTGCATGGTAACGCATGCTATTCACGTCTTGTTTTAAGGGAAGCGCCGCATTTCTCTGAGGAATGTCACAAATACTCCACTCACAGCACACCTCTTGTGATTTAATTCAGATTAAAAAGAATATAATTCAAAGAAATAGCCAACAAAACATAACATTTATTTTTCTGACAATGTAGTCCCAAGGCAAATGGCTTTCATTTTGTTTCTAGCACTGGTTGAGTAGATAAAATAAATCTGTTTTTATTACCCTTAATTTAGATTAAAATAAATGTAAAATATTTTTGAACAATGTTAAATATTAAGTGTCACTTTTGAAAAATACACAACAGAAATATTTGACAGAATTGGGTGCCCCTTGTTTTATTCCACGATCAAATGGCGACATCTAGTAGTCGAAATATAGAAGAACAGTTTCGCAAGTGGTCGTGTCTGCTAAACACAAAAGGTTTGGGCTTTAAGTAAGGGTTTCTAAAATACGAATAATGAAATTTAAGCTAAAACATTCAAGTTACTTTGAATTTTAGTGGAAATTAATTATTTGCTGAAAGGGTAGCATGCCACACAAATTACATAAAAACTTATACATAAAACATTGCATAAATTTCCTTATAATGTCCAAATTAAAATACTTAACTGAAGATGACTGCATATTTCTTAGGCAGTTTTACAAGGATACAAACTGACCCAAAATATTCAAGTTCAGAGTAGGACGGAGATTTCACATCTCTACAGCTGATTAAGCACATTTATGAAATATTTTACCTCATACTTTAACATCACTGGGCTTGATAGGCCTTGCAAAGTACATTTTATCACTGTGGGTTCTGGCCAAGATGATAAACTCAGAGGTGTTTTCTGTCTGGATGATCTCCAAATAATTTGGTGCCTTTCTTCATCATATTCTTACCTTTTCTTTAAAATAGGTGTTCTTTCCTTGTTGTTGTCCACTTCATTTCCCAAAACAACATTTTTAGTGGCTGAAAAAAGGTCCTCTCAAATCAGAAATTTGGCAGCCGCTAAACTAAAGAAAACATGTCCGAGCAATAATGTGATAGGTGATGTATTATTCTTGAAAAGCCCGACTATTCAGTCTGCCAACTAGCATTTTCACCACATTTTTTCTAGTTTCCCATTGAGTAGTGAATTTTTTTACTGATTGAAAAAAATTATTCAGATGTCATGCTGAGAATAAATGTATTCTGTATGTTTATCTTGCAAACACACTCTCACCATTGTGGTACAAAAAAAATATAATATATATATACACAGAAACAGATGTTCAAGCTGTGCTGTTCATTTTTAGTTTTTTCTCTCTGTGAAGTACTCTCTGTAGAGTGAGTGCTGTCATGAATTGGGAATAAAAAAGATTGCCCATTGGGGTTGATTGTGCTATAAAAAAGTCACATCCTAAAAAATATGAGGGAGAAAAATGCTCATGGAGCGTGGGAATATGCGATATCTGGGCCATATTTGAGCGGATAAAATAGAATAAGCACATTTGTTCCTTTGAGTGCACTAGCTGATAGAAACAGAACATTTATGTGCATATTAATATATAAAATCTGCTGAAAAGTGAAATAAGGTGCTTTGCTTGCCTAATGTTTGGTTTTTTTTCGCTCTTGAAGCCACTCAAAAAAGGAAACCCCCAAGAAAAGTTTGTTGCTAACAAAATGTTTAATTTTTGCACTTTTCTTTTTTTTTTTTCTCTTTTAGGATTTTCCTCTGTAACGGCGACCAGGATTTTGAAGTATTGCACAGGAACCGTGCATGCTGTGGCTTTACTTTCTCTTGTATGTTTTCTGTAACTGCACACTGTCCTGGAGGTGTCAAGACAATGAATAGGGAGTGCAGCCCAAAAAGACCTGGACCAAACTTGACCAAAAACCTTCTCTCCAGTATCTCCCCAGCTAGACGAATCCTTCTCATCAATCAGAGTTCCTCCCATGGGAAGAAGCAGAGCCGAGGCCTGGAGGTCAGGCACGCACGCACACACACACACACACGGAGAACTAAAAAGAAGAAAAAAAACAACAACTGGAGGATGTAATTGTGCATTGGAAAACCGCACCTCGTCTTCACTTTTACATCCATGTTTGCACCCAACTTTTGTTATAAATGTGGGAAGTTTAACTTTAGCAGATGGCTCACTCCAAGTTGAGCTGAACCAGTGTTGTTTTGAGAACGTGAGCCTCTAAGACACTTCTGACTTCCCTGCACACATATGGCTTTGTGTTTTGATAGCTTCCACCTCTGGCTAAATGCAACACGTCTTGATTTTAAAGGATAAGGCCTACACGCTGCGCCGGTGGTAAAATCAAAATAGAAAGTGCTGGAGTTTTTTTTTTTTGGAAACATTCATCTTCTGAATGCATTGTTTCAATAAAAACCCTGCCCCGGTTGCATAATTCAAATCAAAAGAGGCTGTTTCTCCTCGCTAACTGAAGATAAAATGTTTGAATGAAGCCCAATTTGCGGTTTAACAAACTGCACAGCTTAATTGTTGTGTGCTTTAGATGTTTTTTTTTTTCTTCCTCCCCCTCCACAAGTTTAGTGTTTTGGCTGTGTGTGTGTGCTGCAGCTTCATCAGGTATAAGGAGAGGTGTTGACTTTATTCCGAGCCTCCAGTAACACCACTGACTCTGATAGTTCCCCATCCCTGTGGGAATTCATTATAAGACAGCTAGAGGCTGCTTGTGGATGGTTACTGTGCTGCCCGTATGTTAACTTGTCGCTATCGCGCAAGGCAAACATGTGGTGCAGCTGCTTTCTCTGGCTGTGGGCAACCTGGAGAGATTGATTGGTGAGCCTTCTGTTTTATCCAGGATCAGGGCCACATTCAGTAGACAACGGTGCCTCCGGAGAAGCAGCCATTTTCCCCAGAAAATATGGCTCATTACCAGCACAGACAAAATGAAGGTATATTGACTTTTTTTTTTTTTTTGAACATCTTACAAACACACCTATTCCTGGACCGTTTAACAACCGGCGTTTGTTATCCTGGAAATCTTTGCTTCATTGTGTTCCTCAACACAAACAGGTTTCAACATCACCTAACTTTCTTAAAAAAAAATAAAAAAAATAAGAAAAAAAAATCCGATACAGCCATTGCCCTCAATTATTTTGGAGTGAATTAAGACTTATATTTACACACAACACACACTCACACACCTCCCCCCCTTCAGACAGTCTTTAACACAAACCATTGGCCGATGGATGCGTCTGCCCTGCTCAGGGGCAGGAGCTCTGTCCAGGCCCTTGGTCTTTACTCTCTCTCTCTCTCACACACACACACTCACACACAAACAGAAAAGACAAACACAATCAATTATTCAACACTCTTGTTTTGGCTCATGTGTTTTTTTTTTCTTTCTTTCCTATTATTATTTTTATGCTGTTGCTCCTGTAGCATCTTCTGGTAACCGAACAGCCAGGAGGCCCAGATGAGTGAGAGATGAGGCCTTCATGATCACTGGAGGTCTAAGTATGTTTTTGTAATTTAGATGGCAGAGTGTGATTTGCATGCACAGCTTTCGACATCACCTCTTTTTTTTTTTTTTTATCTGGAGGAGATTATCCTTGAGGCTCGCCACAACTGAGGGGCTGGTCTAAAACCATGGGTTGGAAGGCAAAAACCCCTTTGTCTCCTTGTTTGCTGCTATAAACATATATGTATAAATATATAGATTTTATTTTGGTGCGGTCATTTACTTCTGTTCACTTTTATTTTTCTCACATCCACCATGCTTTCATGGAAAACTGGATTTCCTGCACAGGGGCTGGCCTGTTTCAGTGTGCAGAGCTGTGCACTAGATGGCACTACGACACTTATTATTCAGCACCAGTAGGCGATTTCCATATTCTAAAGGCCTGTGTTGCTGACACAAGTCATGATCACAGTTTTTCTCTGAGCCGCTGTTGGATGAAAATCTTAAAATAAAAAAGAAATAAAATAAAAAAGAAATAATAATAATAATAAACCTGCAACTAAAGCAAGCATTTTAGAGTTAATCGGCCAAATATCATGTAAAATATATTAAAATTTAGTGCAGATCATTACATTTTGTCAGCTAACTACATGCCCCTTTTTTTAGGCTTTACCGAACATTAAAGAGCACACTTTTACGAATCAATGAAAACTGAAAAGGAATCACATTTCAGGGTGGTATTAGCGGCGAATCCTCTGCAGCGATGATGTCCTTGTAACAGATCATATTGTAAATAAGATGGGTTAAATTGCACTTGTAGCTTTCCTTCAAACAGTCAGGCCTTTTTTTTCTCAGGGGGGATAGCAGAGTGCTGCCGACTCTTCCTCTAATAAAGCTAGACAATGAGATCCTAGCTCATAACATAGGCCTCCTCTATATAGAACAAGTAGTGGGGGCTTAGCAGCTAATAAAGTGGCAAGTCTTCAAATCCATGTCAGAGGAGCAGAGTGCCACAGGGACCTTTCATAACACTTGTATGTGCAGGTTCTAGTGCAGTGTAAAGGTTACACATCCGCGTTGTACTGATCTAACCTGATGAATTGCCTTAAGCCTCACAAATTTCAAGGCTGTGTTTCTTATTTAAAGAAAAAGCAGAGCTGAATAATTCTCCCTCCTTCTGAAGGATGTCAGGCAAAGAAACGAGTGTGGAATGAAATGTTTGGGATTCAGAAAGGAATCTGGTTCTTCTTATCGAATGTGACAAATGTAAAAATCCTGATTCTTATTATTTTTTCATTACGTCTCATACGTTTGCTTTGGCGCAGATTTTGTGGAGGTAATTTTACTCTATCATTATAAAACAGTTTTGTCAATTGGATCACGTGGCCTCTCCAAGTTCACAAAAAAAAAAAAAAAAAAAAAAAAAAAACCCAGCCTGCGTAATTAGCCTTGATTGCCAGGCTTCTGCGTTTGATAAATTGTCGCTCCGGAGTTCTCTCCAGTGAACCTGTCCTTCACTTGAGCACTCCTCCAGCATTTCCACCCACTTTGTTTGTGAGGCTTTGATCCACGGTATTCCAGTTAAAGTTACACCCATGTGCTGCAAGTCGAAACTTTCAGCATTGTCGCTCAGGGGAACCTTATACCCGTGGCGCCTTCTGCTTTTGTCCCTCCTTTTAGCAACAGAACTCTCCTATGGTCCTGGACAAAAGACTACTCCCGACACCATTTTATGATCACTGTGATGATACCGTTTCCTTCTCTGGCTCACATGTTGCCTCAGCTCATTTTAATCCACAATTTAATGTCAAAAAAAAAAAAAAAAATACAACCAACAACAAAAACACACAATTAAGGCTTCTCCTTTGAGACGTTTGTTGATTTGCAGGAAGGGATGAGGAAGTAGGAAAATAGATGTCTTTTATTTCCAGCTGCAACGAGAAAACCAATTTAAATCAGTGCTTTTTATGCACAATAACATGAAAGCATAAAAACACACACTTGCCACCAAGTTTATTATTAAATCATAAAAACAAAACTCAACTTTATTTCTTCCAATTATGTTTACTCGCACTGCATCAGCTGGACTGCACAATAATTCTCACGCAGTTGATTGTTCTGTGTGAGCGCGATGTGACGTGCATATAAATTTGCCTGTGTGTGGAGTTACACTTGCATGTTAGGCATAATCGAGTCAAAAAAAAAAAACATCCCCTCTACCAACAGTGCAATCTGTTGTATAAAACCCCTTAAAGGCAAGACCAACAAATACAGTATATTGAAGTTGAGTGTAAAGTGTTGTGATGTCTTGCCTCCTCGGTTTGTCTAATCACTATGTGAGTGAAACATTCATGGTACACTAGATCAGTTCAATATTTAATTTCCCAACAAAGGCTACATGATGGAACAGATGCTCAAACTTTGTATGTTCCTCAAGAGAGCGAAACTCGCATTCGTGGCGCCACCGAGTACAGAGATTCTGACTTGTGTACGAGTTTGGAGCTCTTTAAGATGCGTTGACGCCGCCGCCGAACGTAAAGCGTGGCGGGTAGAGAAGATGCTGGAAACCGGCTGAGGCGCGCAGAGTGAGTCACTGTTCAAACCCTGTTCTGAATACATCACTTGTTTACATCCAGGGGCACTGAACACTCATGCGTGGAACCACATTAGTGATGCGCCAAGGTTGCCCTTTGCCTTTATGTCACGTTTCAAGTGAAAATTTGACTTGGCATGTTTACATAGGGATTCCTTCATCTCCCTTTTTAAACCCCTATGGGCACGCTGAAGGTGAAGGGAACTAAGATTATTATCCCCCCCGTTCCTCAGAGGAGCTTTTCTTTATGCACACCCTCACAGATGTCGACATTTGGTTAGGCGGTGTACATAGAAGCCCCAGATTATCTGGCGCTTCAGGAAGTCTGTTTAGCTAAAGTTAGGAGTGGTTACTTTCCGGCACCTTTTTTAATTTGCTCTAGTGGGTTACCCAGAGACCCGATTGCTGAACCATGCATCTGCGTTAAAACACAGAGTTTAGGAGGGAAATATTAGCGGGAATCTCGCTGTCCTTTCCAAGCCAGATTTTAATTATACCAATGTTCGCATCAATAGCCTCCACTTGTGCAGATGTAGACCTACACTCGCAGGAAGCGTAACAGATGGCGTGCTATATGTCATAATGCTCGAAAATCCAACAGGAATTGACAATTGAAATCCCACCTTGGAGTTTGCCTCTTTTAGCTTTTGCATAATCTTCTCAGGATTTCAATTGCAAAGTCAAAGAGAATAGTCGAGCACATGGGGACTAGTTATCTGGGGCAAACGCGGTCTAAGGTTGACAATGCAGGGGCTATGTTTATGTGCATCACACTTTGCTATACTGAATGTTTCCCAGAGTGCAAGAACATCCTCCCCTGAATTCTATTCCTCTTCCCACGTCCCAGCGCTGCCGTGGAAAGTAGGCCAAGTGAGCACCAGGGCGTTGCTTTTTTAAGATGATCAGTTTGTCAGTGTTTTTTTTTTTCCTTGTGTGTGCGTATGTGTGTGCTCAGGACGGCTATTCATGTGGCTCAACTTGACAGAACAAAGAGCAGCATTATACAATTTGCAGCTCTTCCAAAAGTGAGAAGTATATAAAAAAAATTGAAACAAAAGAGTAGAGGTTGGAAAACAAGGGGACAGGACATGTGTGGATGAAACAAGGCTTGTACTCTGATTCATTTACTTCCTCATTTTGCCACATCTTTGTTGCAGCTAAAAAAAAAAAAGAAAAGAAAAAAAAGGTCCCTTGCCAGTAACACACCTCTCTGCCGGATCACACTGCGATTATTTTTAGTTATCGCCGGGCTATACTTTCACCTTCGACTCCTCCGGTCTCGACAATTAGCGTCTCTGTTAATAGTAACAACAGTTCGATATTCAGAGGGATCTCGGGCTGGAAATCAAAGTTCAGCAGCAGAGCTGAAGATGAAGCTGCTTCCCATCACCATCAAACGGGTGGCATCCCCTGAAGGAATAAATTAGAGACACTGATGCAACATGTTGAAAATATACATTTTGATGGGACCAACTGGAAAAATTTGTTGGGAATCTGGCTCCAGCAAAGGTGGCCGTCTTTTACATTCCAGAGGTCACCAATGATGGCTCAACTTTTTACTAACGTTTTTTTTTTTTTTTAATAATCAGAATATGATTAAAACAGGAAAGGTCAAAGGTGACTCAAAAACAGTTTTTGAGGCCATGCATGTGTGATGAGATTTTTAAATGGCTTTCAAAGTCATTTTTTTCTACACCTTTTTTCCCTCTGAGTGTCAGTCTGTTTGGCAGCTTTTTTATTAAAAAAAAATGTTCAGATTTCAGGCTGAGTAATCAAGTTTGCCTCACTTTCATCAACGCTACAGAGAAATGTGATAATTTTTTTTTTTTTTTTTAAATAAGGAGTTTTCAGACAGGCCCACAAAACAGTGATGGACACAATCGAGACGGGGGTCTGCATGAAAGAAAGAGAGAGCGAGAGAGAGAGAACGGGAGAGAGAGAGAGCAGGAAGGTACCCTGGGTATTCGGTCATGTGTATTTTGGTCTAAATTTCCAGGGGATATTTTAGATGTTAATAGCCCTGAAGTGGTCTCGGTTTCTTATTTAATTTCTCTCGCCCCTTCTTTAAATGTAATTCGCCCACAGACTTGCGCCGCGAGGCTCTAAACCGCGCAGAAACTCTCTCATCATTTCCACGGCAGAATGGAAAATGCAAATCGTGCGCGCGGGCAATGCCCTTGACAGAACAGTGCACACAATTAACACGAGCTCTCTGACAGAGGATGGTGACGAAATGTGAGGTCACAGCGGCTGCGAGGCAGGAAAACCTACCTGCATATTATTATTATTATTATTATTATTATTATTATTATTATTATTATTATTATTATTATTATTATTATTCAATGTAATCACGCTCAAAACTTAAAAATACAGAATATTGATAACAATAGAAAAAGTATTTTTTCATTGACTTTAAATTAGTTAGTTGTTGAGTTTCTTTATTTTTAGTTTTCAATTTCACATCGTTTGAAATAACTTAATTTTTCTTTTACATTTTTTTCCCCTAAATATCAAAAATAAATGTTTTGTTTTCGTAGAAAAAAACGTGATAAATTAAACTCTGAGATTTAGTCACCAGCTCCTCATATCGACACAATCATCTCAAGTGTAACCAACGAGGGGCGCTGTCCGTCTATCAGCCGGAGCAACTTGACACGGAGGGGAGGGGGAGGGGGTCCCACAGCCTGATTGATCCTATCAATCGTGCCTATTCGTGTATTTTATTTTATTGTTACCCGAATGATAAGATGAGAAGAAAACGCACGAGCTGCTCTTTGTAATATTTGAATCGAATTTACGCAGGCCGCGCATGAAATAATAACTTCTGGAACAAAAGTTTCCCCACTTTAAACAAAACAAAACAAAAAACTCCTTTATGAGCGTCACTCCTTAAAATGATAGACGGAAAAAATAAATTATTTGATAAAACAATATAAGAATAAAAAGTGAACTTTTTTGGGGAGGCGTATAAAAAATAAAAAAAATGCGCAAAACTTAAGTTTTGTAAATATAATTTTAAAAACAACAGAACCAAATTCAAAAAGAAGCTGTAGACAAGATTTCCCTTTACATTATTAATTATGTATATTTATCTCTAATTTATTAGCGCAGAAAAGCGCGTCGCAATTTAAAGAACGAAATCCTTCAAAAAATATCAAATGAATAAATTCTGTTTTACTATATTATTTATTTTAAGAAAAAAAATCCCAATGTGTAAGTGTAGTTGCTGTAGGAACGATAAGTTTGTTGTTGTTGTTTTTTGTGTGGAATTTGGGAGTGATGCCTTCATTGTAGGTGGAATTGATTAATATTAAAATCGGGGGAGGCAAAAAAAAAGACGGAAAAATAATAATAATTAAAAAATCAAAACAACCTCTACGATGAAGCTATAAGCGCACTTTTCTTAGCGCTAATAAGATTCCTCTTCACCACCAGCAACCCCCCCTCACCCCACCCCCCTGTTTTTTTTTCGCCAATCAATCCATTAGGAAACAATGCAGGTGAGCGCAATGAAAGTGTTGTCCCAATAAAGTGCATCGACGGACAGCTGGGCAGCGGCCTGGCTGATTGACTTTGCCTTGACATCTGGGAGGCCCGCTGGCCCCTGGCACGCACGGGGCTGATGTCGCCATTTACATGCAAATTTAGGGAGATCATGAGGGCCTCACCCCGTAAATCCACACACACACACACACACACACACACACACACACACACA
>JAUBOC010000089.1:13216064-13237628 GCA_032275365.1 Anablepsoides cearensis
CACACACACACACACACACACACACACACACACACACACACACACACACACACACACACACACACACACCCTTTAATATCTCCTGAAATAGCAGGGACAGCTGCATTTGTTGTCAAATACGGTTTAAAAGTGCCTTTCAGGACAGCATCGTTACCTCCGTGACGGGTGTGGATGGAGATCCATTTTCCCTCTCCAGTCAACAGTATCAGATCTAAGAGGATTTGTCTCAAAGTCTCCTAATTTGATAATCAGATTTAAATCGCCCCGGCGCGTGTAATCAGGGGTTAAGTTCTAATAAGCAAGACTTGGGAGAAAAAAAAAAGAAAGAAAGAAAAAAAAAGATATTTGCTTGCAGACAAAACATTTAGAACAGGTGTTTCCCTTTAAAAGAAGAAAACACTCAAGCAAGAACGACAGAAAGCAAGCCCCCCCAACTGAGGTGTCCATTATGTTTTATTACTTTGTTTTACAAATTATAGTATTAATAACAACAAGCAATGAGAGAGAGAAAAAAAAGTTAGATATAAAAAAGTCCGAGCCTCATTTTTTGACTGGGCAATTTGGCAATAGATTTTTGTCGAGGTGAAAGCAACAGCTTATAATTCACTTATCTTTGGCAGCAGCTATTAACCCTCAGCACCAGCTAGATAGATTGCTCAGGATATAGCACACATCTCTCTTCCTCGCACCCCCTCCCCCTCGCGCCCCCCTCCTTTTTTTTTTTTTTTACCACTAATGAACCGAATTGCTCGCTTGTCCCTCTCGGACAAGAGTCGGACATGGAAAAGCAGGCAGGCGGTTGGCTCTTTAAAAAGAAGAAGAAGGAGGGAAAAAAATGATTAAGATGTTTCTGATTATTACTGATTTTACGGGACGTGCATGAAATAAGGAACACACACGCGCGCGCATACACACAGTGTGTGTGTGCGAGAGAGAAAGCAATGTATCTATTGGAAGTTTATTAAATCAGACATGGAGACTCTGATTTTTTTAATGCACAAAAAAGGCCCCAAACTAGATTTGTATCTGCACTAAATAACCCTGATTTATCTCAATTTAAAAAGCAATTAATTAAACATTTTTAACTTATTATCAGCGCAAATACGTGCAGATTTTCCCCACGCGCAGCAGTTAAAAACTAACAGCCACCAACTAATAAATAACACCATAGTTGATACATTTTATTTCTAATATTTGACGTGGAATAAACCTTAAATGATTGAATGAACCTGCAGCTTGATAAGCATGTTTACAGAAAATGAAATTAGAAGAATAAAACGTGCAAATTACTGTAATGAATTTTATGTTTCTAGTTTATTCTCACAGAACATCATTAAGCAAACAAGCATATAATTTTAAACCAACAAAAACAGCACTTTAATTAATCAATTAAAACAGAATAAAAACTGCAATTAATACAAATAATAACGATAAATTCTGATTACGAGCATTATTATAATAATGCTGCACAGTTTTTTATTCTTATTATTTTCTCATCGGTATGTATGATTGTTAGACCTGGTTGAATTTTCTATATCATTAAAAAATAAAAAAAATAAAAACAAACTCACCACATCTAGGGGCCTAAGCAAGAGGAAAAAAAGTGGAGCGAGTTCTCGTGCTGCAGCCCCGCAAAAAAAAAAAAAAAAAAAAAAAAAAAAAAAAAAAAAGGAGCGGAGCGCCGCTTTGCCAGACAGGAAGCGTCAGAGCGCCGTATATGGTCAAGGCCCCGCCTCCCTCGCGCGTCACACTCTGACAGCGCCTCTCCCGTGGGTTTTAGAGTTTTGGCTCCCGGGAAAGATTTCAGTCCTCGGGGAAAGAGGGCTTAGTTTTGCATGTTCCCATCCATCGCGCGCGCGACGCGGAAAAAAAAGAGGGGCCCCCTTATCCACCTCTCCTGTGTGCGAGGAACACCTCCACTGGTGATCAGACCCCTCTCTCTGCCTGCGCGTTCGTCTCGTGGAAGAAGCAAAGCAAAGCAAAGCAAAGCAAAGCAGGCAGCACCTTTTTTTCTATACGAGTGGAGCTCCCTCTTGTTTTTTTTCCCCCTTTTTTTTAACCTCCTTCCTCCCTTCCTCGCATTCAACAAGAAGTCCTGAAGGTTTTGGATGCGGGTGCTTCAGGGATGTGGGCACTTTGAGAGCAGCATCACCCACAAACACAAACAACTGCCATCGATTTTTCTCTGAATAGCACCAAAAAAAAAAAAAAAAAAAGGAAGAAGAGAAGGAACAATAGCAAAACTAAATAAAAAAAAACTTGTCTATTTGAACAATTCACTTTTCCAGTTTGTGGATACGGCTCTAACTAAGTCCAGCACTTTGAGAATTGTTCACATCGGAGGAACTGAAGAGGGGAGGCAAGACCTGTGGACCGGGTTTTCCCTGCGCAACTTTCACTCGCCTGCTTCTCCTGCGAAAATTTAAAGAAAAAAAGAAAAAAACAAAAGGACAACGCGCTTGGACGTTTATTTCCCTAATTTCGCAGGAGGCTCTTGTTTCTTTTTTTTTCTTTCCTTTTTTTTCCTCCCCCAAACGCAAAATTGTC
This sequence comes from Anablepsoides cearensis, assembly GCA_032275365.1. Lineage (NCBI taxonomy): Eukaryota > Metazoa > Chordata > Actinopteri > Cyprinodontiformes > Rivulidae > Anablepsoides > Anablepsoides cearensis. Next base: position 13,218,612 of record JAUBOC010000089.1, read on the forward strand.
CTAAATGTTTGGGATACAGGAAACTATACCGCGGGGTGGGACGACGATGAAGGAGGAACCGCTGGGTGGACTGAACTCAGTCCGCTCCTGGATGCACACAGCTGGGGTGGTGGACGCAAACACAGCAGCTCAAAGGTACGGAATGCCAAAAAAAAAAAAAAAAAAAAAAAAAAAAAAAAAAAAAAAAAACATTGGAAAAAACAACAACAACAAGAACGCATCTGATCATTTTCCCTCCTCATCATATCGACCCCTTCAATCCCCTGAATGCTCTGTATCAATTACGGTCTCCCAATAAAATGCCCCCCCTTCGGCTGTTCTGTTCCCCCCCCCTTCTTTCATTACATCAGATTAGCCATTATTGTGACAAATCAAGAAATCTCTCCCCGGTCCGCGCGCACTCATGTAGCGTGCTTCTGCATCCTCAATGTCTCCATCATCTATCGTAGTATCCCCTCTCACTGCAATACGCAGACTTACACACACACACTTACACACAACACACACCCCGGTGTCCGGTGCTTAACCGAGATGCTCTCTTGTTTTCTCCCCGCAGCGGTGTCGGCTTGGCACGGGCACATTATGAAAAGCAGCCCCCTTCCAACCTCAGAAAATCCAATTTTTTCCATTTCGTCCTGGCGCTGTATGACAGGCAGGGTCAGCCCGTGGAGATCGAAAGGACAGCTTTTGTGGACTTTGTGGAGAAAGAAAAAGTAAGCTTTTTAATTTGTCATTTAAAAAATAAAAACAAAAGGAAATAAATAATCAGAACAATTATGGCAACAAACAAGGGGAAGTCACGTGTAATATTGATTTTTTTCCCAAGAAGATGGCAGAGTGGCGGTTTATTTTCTATTTAAACAATAAAAAAACAGGTGTATTTCTGAAAAGCTCACACACACAAAATTGTTTTATTTATTGATGCTGCTTTTTTTCCCCCAACACAAACTGTTGTCTTCTGCAGGAACCAACCAGTGAAAAAACTAACAATGGAATACATTACAAACTCCAGTTATTGTACAGCAACGGTGAGTCCAATTATTATTATTATTATTTAAACAAGAAAAAATACGTAAATAATAATAATAATAATAATAATAATAATAATAATAATAATAATAATAATAATAATAATAATAATAATAATAATGTCACTGGTTTAGGTTTTTATTTTTTCTTAACATAATGCCCCAAATTTTTAACACTTGCTAATATTAGCAATATTAATGTTTTATTTCTCCTACAGGCGTCAGAACAGAACAGGATCTTTACATTCGGTTAATCGATTCCATGACGAAACAGGTAAGCTGCTGCTGCAAACTTTAACATGCATGCAAATCCCTCTGAGGTGCACACACACACACAAACACACACACACACACACACACACACTGAAACCTGCATTCAACAGGGAAAAATAAATCTGCAGCTGTGCCCCCCCAAAATAAAATATATTTTTTTGCGCCATAATAAGAAGAGTCTTTTGGACTGTTGACGTTTGACCCCTGTCACACTACACTGACTCGAAAAGTCCCTCACAGAGTTTGGGCTCAGTTTGTCGAGCATTAAAAATTGAAACCCTACCTCTGCTTCCCCATGATCTGATCTGACTCCTCTCCCAAAAGAGTCAGAGGTGACGCTCTGTTTAAATAAACGTGCGCAAAAGTTTTGCAGATTTGCATAAACGCAGGGGGTTTTATTTGCAGATGTGCAAACACGTGCTTCCCTTTGCAGAGCCTAAATATTAATCCAAGGCGAAATGAAAACAGGCCGATTTGAGTGTTTTTTTGTATTTTGTGATTAAACAAGTTGTGGGGGGCTTAGGTGTATATGGAGAGAAAGAGGGGGGCTTCGTGGATAGAGCCATGAAAAAACTGGACGGCTGCTCACAGACAACATTCCTGAGCGAATGATCCGAGTCAATGACGCAGAACAAGCAATTTATGGATTTCTGTTTCTACAGCTGCAAATAGCGACATAAATCAAACCAATAACAGATAATAGTCTATATAGTAAAAAAGGGGAAAAATAATAATAAAAATTACAGGGAAAAAAAAAAGAAGTTTTTTTTAATTTTTTTTCTGAATATGAGAAATGTGACCTAGATTAGATATTTCCCCAAACTGTTTGGCCTAGAATTGTACCCACAATAATAACAATAATAATAATATTAATAATAATTAATAAAAAAAATATCAGCTCAGCATAAAATTGCATTAATAATATTAATATTAATTTTTGGAGTGTTTTGACAATAATTTATGCTGCTTTTGCTCATATTTTGGTGCCGGTTTGGAATACGAGGGGAGTTTAAGTGTCTCTCCTTAGGAGGAAAATAAATAGGGGAAAAAAAAGGAAGGGGGGGGGGGGGATGGAGGGAGGGAGAGAAGAGCGGCAGAACTGATAGCTCCACGCCATCTGTTTCAGCCAATGCTCAAAAATTACTCAACCGTACCGCCAGACACCGCTTTTTATCCACAGAAAGATCATTGTTAGCGGCTCAAAATAAACAACAGATTGCCCATTAACACTTTCCCCCAAATATCCCCAGATTATAAGCATATTGATGACACTTCTATTGGATCTCTCCTTCTGAAAAAGCTCTGCGCGAGCCACAGGATCTTATCCAGATTAATGAAAAACACAGTTTTGCTATTATTATTATTTGCAGAATGCTGTAAAATTTATTACGTTTCATTTATTCTAATTAAGTGTCTGTAAAATATATATTTTTGTTATTTATATTAGTAGCAATAAATTTTAATAGATTGTTGTATTTTATTGTGCTTTTTGATTACAGTAATTTAAGACAATTATTATTATAATTATTTATGTAGGGGACATTTTCTCAGAATATATTTGCAGCTTATAATAAGTTGTCTTTTATAGTGTTATTTTATGATGTGCAAAAAAAATGTTTTATAGTTGCTGTATTTTTCCCAAAATATATCTATATATTTGGGACATGATTGACATTATTTCCATGTTGTTTTGCTCCTAAAGGCCATAGTTTATGAAGGTCAGGACAAGAATCCAGAAATGTGCAGAGTTCTTCTCACTCATGAAATTATGTGCAGGTAAGCTTCATTTAAAATTTATTTCACTCTTTCTTCCTTCTTGTTCATTTTGCAGAAAAAAAGGGATACAATTCACTTCTGCCCCCAATAAGATTTGACACTTGTGATGTGGTGCAGCAGTTTAAATTGTTCTGTGGTCCTTCAGCAGCCACACAGAGCTGCTGGCATTTCCATCTTTGATTTGATTTGATTCAACTTTGATATGAATATGACAGAGAAAATGAACCGACTGTCTTTTTCATTGAGGAGGGGAAATTGACTATATAACAAACAGCCAGTGACAAAACACACAAGTCTTGATTTCTTTATTGTTCGCTGTGATTTTGCTTTAAGAACTGCACGCCGGTATTTAAACCTGTCAGAGATAACATTCTGCTCTGCATAAATGCTGCATGCTATGTATCTTCACCCCCCCCTTCTTCTTTAATCTTTTTAGTACTGAGTCGTTTCTCGGTTGATCCCACCTGTCAACACTGATCAGCGAGCCTTTTAGTGTCATTTCACCACATAAAAAATCTCAACCGCTCATGTTGCAGCCGCTATTCATCGGTGTCACTGATACTAAAAGGAAAAACTCCTTTTGTTGTTATTGTTGAGCTCAGCGTGAGCTTTGTGAACACTGAATTTGGATACTGTCGGTTAACCTCCCCTTTGTTGCACCGGTGCATTGTTCAACTTAGAGCAGGAGCAGCGCGAGAGCAGAGAATGATTTGTCTTTTTTCATGCATAAACTCATCACTCACGCTCAATTTATACATGCATCCATCACTTATTTGTGACACGCTGAATATGGTTGTGCTGTAGAGGTAATTTTTTTTTTGGTCAAGAGGAAGTGCATTTTGCTCCTGTATAAACCAGATATTTACATGTATTTCCTTTCTAATAAATATGCTAGTTTTAAATGATGAATAATTAGTTTCCGTTATTGTAAATAAAGGATAGCAAGTGGATGACTGACAGTTATTTTGCACAAAAGTTTTGTTTTTCCCTCCACACCATATGGCATAAATCAATCTTATTCACATATGTTTCTGTGTTTTCCTTTCAAATGGAAGCTGAGATGGTGTATTTGTTTAATTTAATTTTTTTTTGAGTTTTGATTCGAGTCCTAATCAAAGAAGTAAGAGGCAGGCAGCTGAAGCTATAAGTTTAGGGAGGAGATGGCTGAAGCATGTGCTGGAAGATAGATTAGTGCTTTTGAGGCCATAATTGATAAATGCCCCGCAGAAATATTGGTTGAGGGTGGCACCTTGCATCTCCCTCAGAAATAGCAGCTTGGCAATTAGAGGTAAACAAAAGCTGAAGCTGTGAAAAGTGACTCCCCTGCCTCCTGGCCCAATCCCCACTCCCCTCCCAACACTAAGCCAAACAACACAACATGTTGTTTGCACCATTTTTTATCAGCCATCAGCATCAGTGGAATTAGATAAATTAAGTGAAGGAAATTTTGCGGCAATCCCCCCTCCTCCATTCCCTTAAAATAATAACCCTTCTGCTGCCTACAGTAAATGCATTTCTTTTTATATGTTCAAACAATTATTTCATGTCTTGTAAAATAAACACTTCTTTTTTATGTTTCTGCTAGCCGATGCTGTGACAAGAAAAGCTGTGGAAACAGGAACGAGACTCCGTCAGACCCGGTGATCATTGACAGGTAGGGCTGTGTGCAGCATCCTCAGTGTGTGTGTGTGAGCAGGTAATAAGTGAGTGAATGACTGAGTGTCACGCCGACTAAACGGACGAGCGTCTGAGTGCTCGAGCAGACAAATGGATGAGCTTGTGAACAAATTGGTTCCTTCCTCGGTGCGACCAGGCGGCCCAGTTGGGCTGACTTTTTGCAGCGTGCCGTGTGGGAACTCTGGGTGACTCTGTGTGTGAGCGGCTGAGGGGCGTCTTTCCCAGGTACCATGTGCACCGAGGGGGCGGTCACCACCTGGATAGGGTTTGTTCACTCACAGGTGGTTCAATCACCAGAGGATCGTGATGGGAATACTTCTAATTAGCTCGGGCACCTTTGCATTTATTTGGCTCGCTTCCTTGTCTTTTGTTTTTGACAGTGATGCTTGCACGTCAATACTTGTTTTTTTTTTTCCACTGAGTGTTTTCCTCTTTCACTGTAGCTGTGAGCTAGATCCCAGTAAAGTTTAGCTCTAAAAGGGATAAACCTATCTGGAAGGTTGCATCTCCTATATAAAGCAGCCTTGTCTCAGGCGCTGAAATATTTCTTTTATTAATTTTAGATGTCAAAACTATAAGTCGTGGTCAGTGTGGGTTTGTTTAGGTTGACCGTGTATGTGTGTGTGCTGGATAGGGAGGTGATGTAGAGGGGGGTCTAGTCTGAGCGTCGATCTCAATGCAACTCTCACCACGTAGTAGGAGAGACAGCAATGCTAATGTTTGACTAGCCGGAATCACTGTTTGCTTAGCGGAGAATGCCTGCTATCTGACAGAGGGGACAACTCTCTTATTAGTAATCAAATAGGGCTGAGCAGTTGTTGCTGCCACTCCACTCCAGCGGCTTCTCATGCATCAGGAAGTAGGAGCCGGCTGCCCTGGGAGCCTGGATGGATTACCAGAGCTACTGCTGTCTGAACTCAGACTCACACAGACACACATGCAGATAAACGCCGATAATACACACTCAGATGAGGACACAAATCCAGCCAGACAGACACACGGTGTGCACTTTTTTGTGTGTGCACATTGTTTACGCTGCTGCTGTGGCTTGAATGCTATACATATTGTTTATGGCAGGAGATCGTGGCTGTGTCTCATCACAGCTAGGGTTTCCAAATTTATGAGTCAGGAGCTTTTAATAAAAGACGGGACGCGATCGCAAGATTAAAACCGATAACTTGAGAGGTCCACTTTTGCCGGATTTCCGCCGCTTTCATGTTTTGCTTTGTATTGACTCTGTTGCCTTTTTTTGTGTTTTTTTTTTTACAGTTCAAAGTTTCGCACGCCTCTGTTTCTTTAATCTGCCGGACAAAGCGTGTAACTTAAGTACAATGAGCGAAATGAATGCATGTAGAATTAAAGTCAAGAAAAAAAAAGTGGGGGTGGGAAAAAAAAAAGAACTGGGGTAAAAAGAAGCGGATGGATATTGTAAGCTCAACTGGCTCAGGGAGGGCTCGGATTTTCATTGTGACGAGTCTGAATAGGAGTGGAGTATCCCTTTCCTTGCACAATGAGCAGCTCTGTTGAAACACAAAAGCATATGTTCCTCATTAGACCCTCCCATTGTCTCCATGTCGTAACTATGAGCCCGTCAGCTCGCCCTAACAGACCCACACAGGTTCCCAGTGACTGCAGAGAGGGCTGCCTGTGAAGGGTTGCAAAGTTTAGCAAAAGAGTTACGGACGTGACCCGAGCGCACTGTAGGCTCACTCACTGTACCATTATTTAGTGCAATTACTCGACTCCTCCTGCGGTGCATATGGCTAAGCTTACAGTTTAAGCCGCCTTGTTTTACAGCCATTTCTGTTACATCTGTCATTTTCTCATGCACATCATTAGAGGCACCTGTGCTGCGGTCGCTGCTGGCAGAAACTGATTATTTCCAATTGAGTAGAACACAGTTGAGTGACACAAACCTAGAGGAGAGGTTTGATTGTTGAATCAAGCACGTCTCATCTGTCTACAATTACAGCATGAAAACCAGCGAGCACTGCCACATTTCATAGAGAAACAGTAGCATGGCCGAACCTTAAGAAACAGATTTGGAGTGAATCATTGATGGCGCTTGTTCTCTGTAACATTTTCCCAGATGGTAAGAGGGGGGAAAGCACACACAGCTAGCTGGCATCTAGCGAGACATTAACTGGCGTTCCCATGGATCTGGCATATCCAACGGAGTTTGGGAAACTTATCATTCCAAATGTGTCCTATTTTCCTGCGGTCAAGCCAGACATCTGTTTACCCTATTTTCTCTCTGAGTTTTGATACAGATTTTCAGTCAGATTTTTTGAAGAGGAAGGATTCTCTTTAAAAAAAAAAAGGGAAAAAGTTGGTTAGATATAGGCCCAACAGCTGTCACGAAGTTTCAGCTCGACTTGGTCTTTAAATATTTCAGCAATTACGTTTGATGCCGATGCATTATTCATATTCATTTTTTTGGATGAAGAAAAGCCCTATTTTTAGTGCGTTCAGGGGCGTTCATATATTGCTGCGACTCAAGTTTCGAAATCTTTTGAAAAAGCGAGGAGACATTTTGCTCTACAGAAAAAATCAATTTCGTCTGGGAGAATAAATTCTCTTTTTCTCTCAGCGTCAAAAAAAAAAAAAAAAAAAAAAAAAAAATCCAGCTAGTTGATGCGCAAATTAAATTCATCTAGAGACTAATTGTGGCGGTGTTGCTATGGGCGCATTTCTTTGCAGTTTGCATAAATCCAGCAGTGCTACAGATGTCACTTTTATAAGTTAATGGTGCTTTAAAGTAACTGGAGGTGTAGGTTTATTTAGTCAGTAATTTAAGTCTTTAGATTTATAGTGATGAGGTACCCAATATCTGATTAGACAGTTCTCCCATTTACAGTGCACGCGCTGTACATCTGAACATAACTTAATTTACGAGGACTGGAATCCGTGCTCACTCTTCTGCATATTGACTTTGTCTTCTCTTGTGTGAAAGAGTAGAAACACTGGCCAGGCTTACGCATGGATTTTGTAATAAGACGACACATGTTGTTGAAAGACGAGAGAGAATGACTCATTTTGGCCTGTCGGGGGTTCAGAGGTCACGTTTTCTTCTGGGAAGATTGGGCGATTTTACGCGAGCCGGATCGAGACGGACAGCCGGGCTGTGGGATCGTGCGTGTGCTTTACCCTTGTGATTTCTGGTTTTAATGTATGTTCAGAGTTAAACATCCGGTCTCAGTTTACGTTGCCATTCACAAATAGTTTGCGGATGAAGGCTAAACATGTCAGCTCCATTTTTTCCAGTGGCAACGGCACTCCCTTTCACTTCCTGTCATAAAGGTCAAAGAGCAGTGACCTTTGGAGTGCAGCCCAGCCACTGAATAATTCATGACATTGACTTGTTTTCCCCCTTATTTTTTCACCCCCTTCTCTCCCCCCACCCACCTTTTTTTTTTTTTTGGTCAGCACACATGGCTGTGCAGTGGGAGGCTTTTATTCATTTAGCTCATTTATAAAGGCCTCGCTGCACCTGTTTTGTGTGTTAATGCAATTAAATTTTGGCCTAATGTAAATTTTGCTTAGCTTTCTGTTATGTCCCTCATTAGTGAGCCTGTATTTTCTAAATGACTTTGCGTTATCGTTCATTTGCGGAACACCTACGAGGTCATTTCCCAGAGTGCACTTGACTTGTTGTCAAGTTGTTTACCAGGAACAAAAGACAGCAGCCTTAGAACGTCTCGCGTGTGGCTCCCCCGGCCTTCTAAGAAACAAATCGGAGAATTTGCGCGCTCCCATCTGGTTTTTGCAAAAGCGTGATTACCTCCAAAAGCTGAACAAATGCCAGTATTTATAAGGTCAGCCCTTTATGTGGAAATGTGATGTAAATGAGAATCAGCGAAAGGGGACATTAAACAAAATTAAATTCATTGTCTCCTTTAATGTCATTTACATTTTTGGCTAAGCCCTGGACTGTCAAAGAGGATTTCTAAAACCATTTTAATTGCACATCAGCATTGGGAAAAATAGGGGTGTGTTTTCACCGAGCAGCTGCCTCGATAACCTGCAAAAAGAAGTCTGTTTATGAAGTAGCTAAATGACATGTTTTCACTGCATCTGAAGAGGGGCAATTAGGATGGCACTTAGTAGGTAGCGTTCCAACTGCTTTTACTGAAAATGATACAGTGGATAGGGCCTCTGCTTTTGGGGCTTATTAGATTTTTTTCCCCATTGCACAATTGAGGTTAAGACTTTGCACTGGCGTGTTTTTTTACTTTACAGTGAGTCCGTTAAAGTTGTTAAAGTGCACAGGAAGTACCCTATTTATGCATGCATGCAAACACCTGCAAACACCTAATTACATTTGGCTTAATAAATACCCAGCTTGATGTTTTATTTATGGACGTGCTCAGTGTAAGCCACGAGACAGATGTGGGCTTTTAACGCCCATTGAGAAATAGGGGAATAAACTGGCCACCCCCTCCGCTCAGGTCGACGTGCTGTTTGAGTGAAACCTGTCTCCTTTCGAGCCAGAGTAGGAAGAGCAGGAAGTGTTGAGAGCGAAAAGCTGTACTTGGCAGCTCTCCTTTTGGCTTGCACTTGCCGAAAAATGAAACCCAGACCCTCTCCGCAGCCCCAGAGCCAGAACCTCCTTCCCAGTGCTCCAACATCCAGGATTGGGTAATACTGTTCACTAAGCAAAACATTACCTCAAATTATTCTCGCCCTGTTTTTCTATTCCCTCCTCCCCTCGTGTCGGTTTTTATCGCAGTTTGTAAATGTCAAGACACGTACAAAGACGCAGAGTATAAATGATATTTTCCAAATTATGCTCACATGTTTGGGTTCACATGAGTGGCGGCTGAATGTAACGTGGTGCCTGATGTTCCCGGGGGACGCCCACCTCACTGGGGTAGGATTCCCCAGTGGCATCAGCTAATGGCAAGACTTGACAACAGCAGAGAAGCCGGGGGTGTTGTGTTTTACTAGCGCTGAGCAGGGGTGATGACTTTAACATGTGTGCAGAGAGAAAGACGGAGATGTTTGTGTGCATGTGTGTGTGCGCCTCTGTGTGTGTGTGTGTGTTGTGCTAAAGAGAGAGGTGTGCAATACGAAAGAGCGGCGCGGGCCAACAGAGCGACGGATTCGGCTCCAGCTTGACGGCAGTGAAAGACGAAACATGGTTCCACATGTGTTGAGAAAGAGCAGTCCATCTGTCCGTGGAGACAACCCCTCCTTCCCCTCCCCCCATTCACCACCCCCCCTTCTCTTTCCCTCTTTTCCTTTCCTTCTCTTGCTCCCCCCCGATCCACCGCCAACGCCACCCCAACTCTTTACTCCCCTGGTTCACTGCTGACAGAAACAAGGCCAGAGTTGGGGTGATGAGATGAACGCTGGGCCAAAAGCAACACCGGACCTTGTATACTCACAGTCACACTCTTACACACATGCTAAAGTGGAGTAGGAATTTTCACAGAACATTTAAAAACGTAATCTCATTTAAACATGTCTTATAGTTTACATCTTTCGATTGTCTTTGCTGACTTGTTTTGTTGCAGCATTCTTGTGATTTAAATCCAAGCTGTGGAGCAATCATCTATTTTGATATTATGAAAGAAAGCTATTAAAATTTATTCACTTTTCCCTAACATGGTGTTGCAATAAGCCACCATGGTGAAAACCTTACATTACAGCAATTAAATCTGAGCTAAATAAAACATGGCACTCACTCTTAAATATTTAGGGGCTCTTTTTTTATATAATTAAACGTTAAAGTAGTTTTTTTAGTTGCTTTTTTTTAAAGCAATAACTCCCGAATCTGTGAATCCCATTTAGGTCGCTCCAAACTATGTTTTTACTTCTGACATTTTTTTCCCCCTTCGTAAAAAAAAAAAAAACAGGGTCCCGTTTCTTTTTCTTGGCATGTTCTTGCTCTCATTCAATCCTTATTAGGTTTCCCCTAATTGTCAAACAAACTGTTGGGTCAACCTCAGTCGTATCTGGCCGTAAAACAGCACATTAGGCCCCGGTGAGGGATATATGTGGTATTTCATCGGAGACGGAGTAATGCTGGGGTTTTATGGTTAAGTACCAGTTCACGCCCACGCCATTTGTTTCGCATTAGAGCGAAGGTTTTGTAAATCAGATCAATATGCTCGCTGAGATGTGATTCCATGTTGGGATCTCCCGAGTCGTCGTTCCTCAAGTATTTTTTCTTGGGGGACTGCTTGTCGATTTCCCCCTCCTCGCCCTCTCTCCCCACCTCTGCCAGCCCCCCCCCTCCACCTTCACCTCCATCTATTTCCATTTTCTGAATGTAGCAATTTGTAGTGTGACACGGGCGAGATTAGGATGGGAAGCAGTCGGAAGATTTCATCGGACATGGTCCTGCACCCGCTGGTGTGAGGTCACAGGACAAAGACGGGGGGAATTCAGAGAGAGGGTCATCAGTTACCTCGGGGAAACGAGCTGGTCTGCTGGCTGCTCTGTTGGCCCCAGGGGTGCCTGGGATGTATCGGGAGGAGAAGCCCCAGAGAAAGAGCCCTGAACCAGTGTCATTTATTAAAAGTGACAAGTTATTTCTAACTATAGCTCTGTTTTTATTGTTTTACAATGCTGTCATTTGGAACGGCGCCCCTCTCTTCGAGAATCGCAAACAAGTGATGAATGAACCAGGTGACCAAGCTTTCTTAACATACACAAGCTTGATGCACTTAGGGCGACACATGTTTGCCGTTAAATCGCATTACGCGTGTTGTTGCTCTGTTAAATTAAACAATTGTGCGGCTTTTATACAGATCGACCCGTATGATAAGTGTAGCAAAAACATTTCGCCATTCACCAGTTTTCTCCAGGACATTTGTTCAGTAAATTAATAACAGCTTTACAGTATGAATCTCAAGTTGACCTCTGCATAATCAGTTCCAGAAGTTCCACAGAACATGTGTGTGTGTGTGTGTGTGGGCAGAGAGTCAAGATTCAGCTTTTACTGTTTGACTGTTTTTTTATTCGGGTGTTTCTTTTAATGAAAAAAAAAAAGGAAAAGAAAAAACAGAATTCACACTAATAATAGCAGTTATTCAATGTCTGACCAAACCTCCTCATTTGAGGGTCACTAAGGTACTCTGTCCCCCTCCCCGCTATTTTTTTTCCTTTTTTTTTACCGCCTGCCCCAACTGCGTTAATGATATATGACAGAAATTTCCTTGTGCTGGTTCAGTGGCAAGAAAGGTCCTGGCTAGTCTATATCAATCCATCTGACTTATGTTCCCATGTCTTGAATTACCGCTTGATGGAAACCTGCTGCGGGCTTCTCTTGCCAATTGAAATCAGATCTCCTCCACAGCCTGGTGTGATATTGATCCATATTCAACACCCAGGCTGTGGATCGATCAGTATTGATTTGCAATAAAAAACACTCCTCTGCTTGTTCAGCACTGCAATCGATGCTTTAAAGCAAAGGAGGGGCGAAAAAAATGCAAAAAGAAGAAAAACAGGACTGAGCTTTTTTTTTTCTTCTTTTTTTTTTTACCATGCAGTGACCAGCTGGAATATATAAAAAAAATATGAGGAGATGTTTTATTTCAGTTGAGGAGCAGGAATTTAAGTGACCGAACCTTAACCACACGAGCAACCTGCAAACCTGGAATCCTCTTGCACAATGTGAGACTAACCAATAAAAATGGTTTAACAGGATGATACCTCTATAAGGACCCATTTATTGAAAGAGGTGTGTCTGTTTCTGAATTAGTGGCACATCTGTGCTGCAGTCGGCAGTGCTAAAACTGTCATATCAAATCTATCAGAGAATTGAAACAGAATGCTCAAAGTGGTGTATCGCTTTAGCTTGATTCTAGAGTGTTAACACAATGACACGATTTCCTGTGGTTTTGATATTAATTCATTTCTCGTTTTCCACCCCACCCACACACACACACACACACAAGCTGGGCCCAAGCCTCCCACACGGTCCTGATTAGGACCGGGTACAATGCAGAACACAGCGAAGCAGACCAAGATGACCTGCTGAGCTCCAGCCAGATCCACTTTCCTCCCTGTCACATCTTAGTCCTAATCTTTCGGACTTCCTCTCCTCTGCCAAATAACTGCTCCCATCCAGCAGGTCCCAGCATTGGCTCGGGCTGCCAACATCTGAAAGTTATTATCCCCAATCTCTGACATCCAGGAGTTTACAGTTATATAATGATGGGGAAAACCACATGTCCCCAGAGGCAGAGAACATTTTTGAGATGCCTCCCCATCTGTTTTTGGGGGGAGCTGCCCATTTTGGGCCAAAGTCAGAATGGCAGGCAAGCAGATATTTTTTTGTAATCTTTTATATTTTTTTCGACCACTGTAACAGCCCAGTCTGGGAGTCATTATATGGGGTGATAAAGCAAATCCAATTGGGTCAAGTTCCCTCTCTGCGCCGCGGCTGGTGGCATCAGCTCTCCCTGCCTCGCTGCTCGTCCCTGACTGTGTAAGTGCTTGTTGTTTGTTTGTCCTAGAGAAGCAGGGCTGGGGGACTAATGCAAGCCCGGGGGCCAGCCAGGTCGGAGGCGACGGTAAACCCGAGCCGCCTGGCGAAGCTGCGCTCCCTTGCTGCTGGCTCGGCCTTGTTTGGACTGCAGCTCCGGTTTGCTTTCTTAGAGGGAAGCTGAGCCTCTGTAATCACTGAGCCCTTCGCTCGGGTGGGGAGTGCAGCCGAGACCAGAGGGAGTGATGACATAGGTCCGCAGAGGCCTGGCCTGGTCCACCCCTGCTGCTCTTAGCATATTTATTTTCCTTTCTCATTGCATGGTTTAAGTCACACCATATTATGTTCGGACCTTATGCACGTGCATAAAGCACTCAGATGTGATGAGGTGCATGGCGTAAGCTGTGGGCTTTGTTTTTACTAATAAAGCTAGGGATTAGTGACTTGCTGACCTCAGTGTAAACTTTATTAGTCTGTTAATCACATACTCTAGCTATGAAGCGGCCTCTACCTGATGTGTAAGCACTTAGACAGTCATGCAGTTCAGATTATTGGGAAACTGCACACGATTACTGAAGCGAGAGACCTTCCTCTGCGCTAGTTTCAAATGTGTATTTTAGCTGAATGAGCCATATTCTTAAACATTTAGATCAGTTAAAATCTCATGCGGCCACTCTTCAAAAATGTTTTATTCAGCATCGCCACTCTGTTTTGTTTTTGTTACGTTATTGAAATGGGTTGTCGATTCGAATGGAGTCAACCTGGTGGGCCAATTTCATTGTAACCAGTGGAGAGTGAAAACCATCGCTGCAGCGTAGGCTCACCAGAACACACACTGAGATTGGACTAGGGGGGGAAGCAGTGAGAGTGAGGGTGCGTTCTCCAGATGGAGATCCCAGATATGGCGCGCGGGTGTGTGTGTGTGTGTGTGGGGTGGGGGGAATGTCCGGGCCATTTTCCAGGGTTTCCATAATGGGAAGCTACCCCTTGCTTGCTTATTAAGTTGTGCACACAAGGCGGAGGGACAGGAGAGATGGAGAGGAGAGGAGATAAGGGCAGGCGAGGCGAGAGATGGACAACCTGCGTGCATTCACCTCTCTGTTGCGGGTGTCAAGCAGACCCTGTCGGAGAAATCACAGGTCATGTGGATAGATGATTGTCAAAGCTTCACCTTGATAGAGGGCTTTTCTTTTTTTTTTCTTCCTCTCTCTCTCTCTCTCTCTCTCTCTTTGAGCCGCACAATAAGATTTGTTTTTGTTTTCCATCGGTGAGGGAGAAAGTATGACATTCCGGTCAGGAAGGTCGCCTCCGGGGGTCATGGGGTCACCGCCCTTTTTGGTACCTGAGTAACCTCACATGGCTAAGCCATTTCTCAGCCTGGCTGAAATGATGGTGGGGTGAGCAGAGGAGGGGCGGGAGGCTGAAGGGGTGGGCAGGGGAATGATCTATCAGCGGCAGCGGCAGACATGCAGACAGCATGGCAGCTACTGCAGCTAAACAGAGTGAGACAGATAGGCCAAAGTCTCTCATACGTAACACCAGCAGCTTTAAGAAGACAGCGCTGAGTGTTATGGATGCTTGACATTGACCTCTGATACACAGATGGTGTATTTATCAAGGTTGTAGGACAATGGTGTATTTGTTTGTAAATTATTTAGTTCACTGGGCGAAATGCCGCTTTTCCTCACATAAAACTTGCCACTTTTGTAAGATAAAACCAATGTGTTTTTGTTTCCCCCCTTTGTGCCTCTTGTCAGCTGTTTTCTACAAGGTTTAGAATTTAGGTGATCATATTTCCAACACTGTCAGTTCTATCAAGTCAAATCTACTTTAAAAAGAAGAGGAAAAAAAAAGCTCTGAAGCGTACATTTTTCTCTAAGAGAAATATTTGTGTACAGATAGGCCTGTCATTCCGTGAAACAACATTCATGATTCTTTTATTGGTGCTCTGCCATCACCCACTCTCTTCCCTCTGTGGAAAAAAGGGCTAGTCTACAAAGTGGCTTTTTGTCGTTTGAGAGAAGTAAACTTCATCAGGTCGACGGTGAGGTGTGCTTCACATGTCACTCAGTCGAGCTCTCTCCTAATGAAATGCTGCATACAGATTTCTGCCTGCGGGCTCAGGGGGATAAGACCGTGGTAACAGAATGAAACAAACCCCTTCCCATTCCCTTCACTCACACACATACAAAAACACACACACGCACAAACACGCCATTGCACACACACACACTTGCTGGAGAGCATCCATGTGAAGAGATCCAAATCTGCAATTTATTCAAATATTGATATTTCTACTTGTCAGGAGAAAGGTGCCTTGAAATTTCCTCTGAGTACTCCTGTCAAAAAAATAGCAGGAAATATGTCAGATAATTCATAAATGGAGTTCAGCGCTGCAAAGTCAGTTGGGAACAGCAAAAAAAATATATATGCTTGTCAATGAAGAATAGGGGCAATATTACAGAGCCTGCTGCTCATTCTTCCATCATGTCAAACAAACAGCTTTTGCAGCCCTACGACTGTTTGTTTCACAGTCTGAGTGTATATTTGTGTATATGCATGTATATTTGTACATGTCTCCGTGTATGTACACGTGTATGTATATTTATGCATGTGAATGTGTGTGCACTTTGACTATGTTGTGACTCCCACTTAAATGTGTTTGTTATCTTTTTCCATCAAGACACCCCATTTCCCGTCCCAGAGCAGCCAATGGGAATGTGTCCTCTTCTTTTCCTTCTTTTTTTTTTTTTTTTTTTTTTGCGAAGGTCCGTAACCGGACGCTGGCCTCCATGTGGTTTGAATTAGGGCCCCTGAAACTGTGAAGGACGCCTCGAATGACGTGAGGCACTTGCAGACCCAAATTCCAATCTGTTGAACGGTGGAGAAAAAGAACTCTCAGGAATCCTCTGAGATTTTTCGGGCTCGGGCCCTGCCAGCGATTAAAACAGGGCGGAAACCGAAAACTCAATGAATCATGTGGCTATGTCATATGAAATCTTTCACTGCTCTGTCACACCCTTGTGCAAACTTGAGCTCCGCTGTTTAAACTTTTTTCTCCCCGCAAAAAAAAAAAAGTCTCCCCCCCCGTTTATAGAACTCAATTTTCAACACTTTGAGCTGAAAATTCCCACTTTTCCTGGTTTCTTCCATTTACCACCACTTTGGCAAAGCGGCGACTCTTGCAATGATGTATGCTTGACCACACTGTGCCAAGCGAAGACAGAATGGGACCCCCCGTATCTCCTGCGGTCATGTGATGCCATAGTTCATAGCAGTTGATGAGATGCAGTTTGGCACAGCTTGGGACCCATCTGGGAAATGCAGATACGCAGACATGAGAAGTATTTTACAGCAATGCATCTGCGCACTTGAAGAGCTATTTAGCATATGCTGCTATACGGGAGAATGTGCTTCGCCGTTGCCAGCTGCAGATTAGACTCAATTTCTCGAAAACCGGACGGAGCAGCTGAGCAGCAGTCAGAGACACGTTAACGCATCGCACTATTTAATATTGTGCTCAACTGCTTTTGCATGACGCAGAATAACTAACGAAAACGAGGAAGAACAAAAGTGCGTTTCTAGCTTTTCTTGCACCAACAATAACCTCACAAAGCAGTGGAATAGCAGAGCTGGCAGCACTGCTTGTTTTTGTTTCTGTTAGCTTTAGCAGGAGTCAAAGCCCGTGCTGCTGCTCTGACTCAAGTGGCTGATATGTTAGGCCATCTAAGGCATGGCAGGCGGTTGACAGTCCATGCAGCCTGTCTACCCACAGGACATCTCCACATAGTGTGTCCACAGTGGGGCCAGTGCTGTCATCTGGGCCCACTATGGACCACTGCTCTGCTGACAGCGAGAGGGTAAACGTTTACCACCTCAATCCCCCATTAACTCAGTGAAGGCACTTCGATCCTCTGTGAAAATAATGATATTGATTGGAGCTTGGCTTTACAAACAAAACGGTTGCAACTAAAAGAGGGATGGGCTCCTGCATTAGAATATGGGATTTTCGAGGATAAAAGAGTGTTTGGATCTTGTTATATTTTTCCTCTCCTCTGTCTCCCTCCAGCTTCTCCCCCCACCTCCTTCTCCTCCTGCATTTATACGTGTGTGCATGTGGTGCGAGAGGCTGCTCGTCTCCTAAGATTACCCTCTGCTATCCCCCGCAATCAAACAACAAATGACAACATCATTGCTCAGGCCTTTCAAAAATACGACACAAAAAAAAGTGTGTTGTTGCTACATTAACTTGCAACAACCCCCTAATAGACCCTTGTGGGTTTTGTATCTCTCCCCCTTTTCTCTTCTCTCTGCAAGGCTGTCACAAACCCCCCTCCCCACCCCTTCACAGCGCGAGCCTCGGAGCCTCGGTGGAGATCAGGAGCTCCCTGTCGGAGGTGCTTTGTCACGTAGCCCAGGGAGCGTGGAACTCACCCAGAGCTGTTGAACAAACACAAGCACAGGGGCTGTCAATAGCAGCTCCGCAAACTAATTGCCTGTCAAATGAACCACCCTCGTTAAGCTGCCCTCACACACACTCTCGCTCTCTCTCTCTCTCTCACACACACACACACCAGCGTGCACGCACTGTGACTTTCATACGCTTACATACACAAGCACACGCGGAGCCGATTTGATTCAAAGAGTAGTGATACCTTGTTAAAAGAGAAGACACACGAGTGGCACTTCTCTGTTTGCTGTCTTGTTTCTGCGATCGTTACCAGCCTGTGTAGTGCAGTCACCGTGAGATTGCCTTTTTGTTATTATTAAGGGGAACATAGCATTGTAAAACATAGCTGATGTAATCCGAACTCATCCCACACACCCTTCAACATATCAGCCAACGTTATATTTCAGTTGTTAAAACCACTCATTAGATGGTAGCAGAGCTCCATATGCCAAATGTTATTGTTTTTGTGTTTGTTTTGCTTCTTTTTTTTTTTTTTTTTCCTGTAGTCATTAGGCGGTAGCAGTGGAGTGCCCAGCGCCTTGTCTGGGTGCCTGTAACAGTGCTGTCGGATTGACACAGCTGGGGAGAGCAGCTTGAGGCTGCACGCTCAGGAATACACAGGGGTGTTCAAAGCCCCTCTCTGAATCCTGATCAGAGCGCTGCCCCGGCCAACTGATGGCCTATTAAATATACATGCGCAGAGGTCAGAGCTGGAGGTCCCGGCTTCCTCCCAGCCATGTGCACTTAAGCGGAAGGGCTGGGCAACAATAAAAACCGCCTCTCTCTCTCTCCAGCGAGCTCTCCCCTGACACCCTCACCTCCAGTGTGTACGTCAAGTACAGTGCTCACCTAGCGCTATATTATAACTGCCTTTGTGAAAAGGCCAAATGATGCATTTTTTACATGGTTATTATATATTTATATTCAATAACACCAGGACCAGCCTTGAGTCTGTCTGTCTGCAGGTATTTTTTTTTTATTGTCACCAATAAATAGCCTTGCTCGACAAAAGAATACACTGGTCTTTGTAGTTTCGCAGAGATCGAGACAAGGGAGTGGAGGGAGGAGCCCCGTAAAGGCTTGCCACGATTAACATATTCAGAGTGACACTCTTCTCTGTGTTCGTTCGTTAAGCCTGGTCTGTCGGACTAATGAAGTGAAACGGCGGTTTATCAATTAATCCAGCTCTGAGCCATTTGTGCAAGGGATAACACTCACATCGGTTGTCGGTGTGATCCAGTTTGGTGCCCTTTAACCTCCGCGGGTGTCCAAACGAGCAAGAGGTGCGCGACAATGACAGCAAAGGAGATCCGCTGAACAGGATCTGCCTGATGTTTGGTGGCAAAATGCAAAATGGGGGGGGGGGGAGTCCAATTCAA
>JAUBOC010000089.1:13244375-13312805 GCA_032275365.1 Anablepsoides cearensis
CCCCCCCCCCCCCCCCCCCCCCCCCCCCCCCCCCCCCCCCCCCCCCCCCCGGTTTAGAACGCTGCGAGAGATGGCCCCCTTCCCAATCTTGCTCGGAGACAACAAAAAGGGAATGCTTGAGAAGGGGAAGCAGCGGGAGGAGAGCACAAAGACAAAGGCGCGGGCAAGGTCAGTCTAGCTAATGGGCCTGAGCCGTAGGCTGCCTGGGGCTAGGCACACTTCTGTTCTCCCTCACACACTGGGCCTTCAAAGACCCTTCAGTCCACCCTCTCCTTCTCTCCTCGCTTCCTCAATCTCTTCCACTCCTCTCTCGCTCGTTTCCCCCACTTCCACTGGCGACACTTCCTCCCCCTTCAAACGAGCCTGCACAGGTACTTTTAACAACACATTCTCCACAAAACATCCCTCAAATACTCACTTATTCAGCGTATCAACAATTGTGATGGTAACTCTAAACGGAAATAATTCTGCATAGAATTTCCAAATAGGACATGAAAGATGGCCCTTTAAAAAAAATTTAGGACATCAAGGAAGCGCCCAGCTTAAATAGTTCCATCATTAGCTTCAAGGTAGGTCCAAGGAAGTGCTAAGAGGAACTGTTGGAAGCGAGGAGGAGGTGGAGTGTTGTTGTCAGGTTGGCTGGCGTAGCTTGGCTCCACTCGAGGGCTCCTTTAATGTGCAGCGGAGTAGAATAAGTGAGTGGCTGTGGGCACCAGCTGAGCTCACTCTCGTCTTCGCCTGGTAGCTGAGGGGTGAGCTGCTGCCACCTGACACTGGGCACACGGCTCAGGGCTCCTCTTGGCAACGTGGCACAGCACACATGTCCCCTCATTTGGATGGATATTAATACAAAAAAAAAAAAAGCTTTACCCCCCCCCCCCCCCACCCTCTCCTCCTTATCATCCCCATCACTCGCTCACTCAGCCTCTCTTTTCCCCTCCTGCCTTTTTTTTTCTTATCTTCCTTTAGTTTTTGACAGCATCATAATAATCTGAGTATCTTCTTGATCATGCCTTGTGTGTTTTTTTTCCCTGTCTCCTTTTCTGCTTTCCTTCCTCATCTTCTCAGAGACGAGTTTGAAATTGCCTGCGTCAGGACTTTGCTAATTAAAGTCATACTTTCAAAAATGCCATAATAACTGTTAATTAGCTTGATGCTATTTTCAGCATAATTTGCTAATTAGTGGAAAACCTGTACAGCGTTTCTCTCTAATTACAGTATGGCTCTGCACGGCGCATCTGTGCCTTGACTCCAAATGATACCATTACAAAGTCCCGTATTACGCATTCTCTCAAAACAGTTAATTGCCTCCACAGATAGTGAGATACTTCAGTCAGCTGATTTTTATGGTAATAAATGGACAGGCACAGACACAAACCACCCTGGTTCATATTTATGAAATATGAAAAAGGAAAACAACCTCCTTATGAGATGCAAGGGGTTCGTTTGGAATATGATCTGGTTGGTTCTGTGATGATTCTGTGTGTTCATGCGTTGACTAGCTGAGATGTTTTTAATGAAGTTTGATTTATTCTTTTTTAAAAAACCTTTTGAGCGAGCGGGCCATAACGTTATAATTAAAGCCAAAAGATGGAGTCGCAACATCATCAGCTGTATATGAAGTAAAAGCAAAGCGCTGATAGATTGCTGCTTCAGAGGGGGGTTGCCGTGTAAATACAAGTTGGAACATAATGTGGCCATGCCACCGCTTATTACGGAGAATGTAACTACCTTGTCGTCCCCACCAGTTATTTTCATGTAGCCGAGCAAGGGGAGGGAATTACGGACATGACCACAGGTTGACCCTAACACGCGTGTGTACCAGACACAAATTATGACTCATTAAGTGCGGTGAGAAGCGTGATTGGCACGACCTTTGAACTCGGGACGTCAGCTGTGCCCATCCTCCGCTTTGCCCTGCTTTTGACAGCCACCAGTCTGACAGGGGTAGCATCGGCCCTGGCTAATTAATGCACCACTTCAGAGACCCTTTCATTTATGGCTTCTGAAAGGCATTATTAAATTAATTAAACCACCAAGAGTTAGTCATTATGAAATCAGGAGGTTTACATGGATGACAGCGTTTATGAATTAAACATCCCCAAAGTTCCTCGCAGGAGATACCCCGAGCTGCATGCGGGTACCTAGTGCGACAGATGTTTGCCCCCCCCCCCCCTCCCCCCTTCCTCCAGCTAACCTGTATTGCAAGCGATTTAGGTCTCATTTGGGGGTTTGAAAACTAAAGGCAGGGAGAGAAAGAGGTTCAGGGTAGCTAATGAGCAGAGAAAGAGAGGGGAAAAGGAGGTCACTAGCTCTGTTCATCTGTAGACAGTACAGATGGTTCTGTTTTATACAATACAACAATGGCGTACAACAATTTGTTGATCGTTAATAGAAAGCTGCTCTCAGAAGGATTCTCGTCTGGGATCAGTTGTCTGCGGATTTTTCGCTGAGAACTCTACATTTATAGCCTGGAATTTTTTTTTTTTAGAAAAGCTTTAAGCTGTTTTTCCAGCTCATCATGTGATATAAAAACTACAAATGATTGACGAGATAAATCCCATAAACTTGGGCTTAGCTGGAGAGCAGAGGGCAGAGATGAGTAGCTCACTCAGGAGCCTCGACGATAGACTTCTTTTCATCTGCGGACTGAGATTCACAGATTATCTCAAGAGGCTCTCTATCTCTGTCCTCGTCTCTATTTCTCTTTCTCTGATGCACCCTCCCTTATTCGCCCCTCGATTCAGGAAGTTTGCCAGCAACCGTCTTTGTTTACAATGCCAAGGGAAAATGTCAGAGCCGTTGAGAAAAAAAATATCCTTAGAATCTTTTTTTTTTTTTTTCATCTTCTTAATCTAACAGTTTACTGAACTTGATAAGTGTCCTATCAACATGCTAATCAAATTACTTCGGAACCAAAATTGACAGTTTTCATTAATTATACAAGATTATTCTAATTGCAATTCAAATTTATTCATTCTGAACAGAAGGTATTCAGTAATATTTTACAAAATTTGCATATTAAATGGAGGGAGTTGTGCATTATGCATGGTAATGTATGCACAGTTTCTTATTTTTAACTTCACGGCCATATGTGGTGTCGTTGTAGGAGCAGGTGAAAAGTCTAAGTGTGTTTAATTTGCTTGACAAACATTCGGCTGGAGCTTGTCAAGGGGAGTATTGTGAATGCCAATCTTTATTCCCTCTTTATTGATTACCCCAAACTCTAAACATCTGGAGGTAAATGGCACTGAGAGAGATGAACTGAATCATGGGATTAGTACCCTCAATGACTGAATCACTATCAATTACTTCAATAGCATAATTCAAGTGTACTGCATAAAAGCTGCAGTACCTTGGTTTGAGCCGGGATTAATATTGCAATTTAACGTAACAATGGAGGCGTGGGAATGATGTGGATGGCGTCCAACTTTTTTTTACATTGATGTCAGAAAGCTAATGCTGTTATCTAAATATGAAAGTGTTTAATTCCTAATTTGAGCTTTGTTTGTAGAATGAAAAGGCTCAACGCATTAGGCGCATGTTTTAAAAGGTAATGGATTCTGTGAGTAAAACAACCTTATTTATTCACTGAGACGCAAAACCCCCAATTTGCTCTTTGTTTTTATTTCCTAAAGCGGGCAGTGAAGTGCAAACAGCTTACTGGGAAGCTGTTTACTACTGTATATGACAAAGGATGTGTGTATGTGTGTGTGTGTGTGTGTTTCTGGGGAGGTGGGGGGGTTGTCTCTTCCAGCTCTACAGGCAAGGTCTTGTGCTGTAATGTAAGCGTAATAATTATCAAACAGCATCGGGGGCTCTGGGTATGGGCTTTAACAGGGGGAGTGCATGTTTGATATGTAGAATCAGCCCATAGTGCATCCATAGAGGGTGACTAAATCGCACGGTTCATGGATCACATTAGTATTGCTCTGCATCCACCCTCGCACTATAGGTGATTTCCATTTAGACACACATTTCCACATGAAGATAAATATGACTTGAATCGTAATTTCCCTGAAGTAAATATAATACAAATACAACATAATACAGTGTCAGGCCAGGCAGGCTAATAGATTACTAGCGTGTTTTCCATTTGTATGGTAAGTGGTGAACCTAGGTGGTGGTCTGGCGAGTAACAAATTGAATGTTTAATCCATCTCAGTGCAGATTGAGGGTATCAGAAAGATCGGTAGTCTTTTCAGTTCTCCTGTGACTGCTACTATATTAGATATTTTTTACTCTTTAGGGCTTTAAGGAGTGTTGTTGGATTAACATGAGGTGCAAAGTGCTAGATAAATTCAATTTCTTATCTATTCAAAAGTCATCTGTTATATTTTCAAAAAAAAGGTATTTGGCTTTGGCGGGCAGCATTTCCAGTCGCTCACAGGTGTAATCTCGGAGTTCAGATTAAAACACGCCAGCTCTGTTTGAGCTCGATAGTTAAGACGTCTCGCGACTTTTATTTGTTAAATTATAAATTGCCATTTTCAATTATTAATTTTTTGGGGGAAGTCATTACACTTACAATTATGTTAATCTCTCCGAGTTCGAGAAATCGTGGAGAAACCATAACAAATGTGCAGCCATTTAAAGTACATTTTTAATGCTTTAATAAATGTTTGCACTGGCATTTGAAAACGCTAGAATAACCCCAACTGCACGGCATCTTATATAAGTGTGACAAATTGATATTTTTATATAGCCTAATCTGTTTACTATGATGTTTTTGCAAGGACTTATTACAAACTAATTAAAGAAATCACTTTGATATAATTAGTCAGATTTCAGGAAGCTCATTAGTAGTAATTTGCATGAAAAATAAGCCCTGTAGTGGTGCTTAGACCCAGCTATCCGATCTGTGTTTTATCTGGTTACACATCATCCCCCATTGTTTGTTGTTTGAGGCTGTCTGAAGTGGCCCACAATATTTTCAGTCATTGCCCCGAGAAGCGGCAGGGTGTCTTTCAACAAATTCCTCCCCTAAAGCTAGTCAACCTGTATGTGGAAGCAGACACACGCCTCTCTGTATACATAAGGCAGGAGGAGTGAGCAGCAAAACACCGTCTATTTATCTGTCAGGCTCCTGACAAAGAAGCGAGCTGACAAGTAATGGTTTCCCTCGGCAGAGCAGGGGAGCTTTATTCACTCTACTTACATGCCCGGTCTATGCCCAGAGACTCATGTTATTTGCAAATCACACTCTTTGAAAATTCACAAACGGGGTGAGACATGCCATGCTACGGGTTTGTCAGCTGCCTTCACAACAGCTAGCTGTATCGCTAACAGTGTGCGGTTTCTGGAAGGAAGCAGCTTTCTCTTAGCATTTGCCTCGCTGTCACTTTTTCCAACACATGCGTTCCGTGTCTTCATGCATGGGGTCTCTCCTCCCTCAGAGGGTTGCCATCTTCCCTTTGGACTGACAAAACGCCCACACTCCCACTGATATAAAAAGAAAGGGGAAGAGAGAGAGAGAGGGAGAGAAAAAAAGACATTCCTGGAATTACATCATTCTCTGCTGAAGTAGTTCTTCCCCAAACTGACACTTGTGTCTTCTATTCTTATAGTAACATAAAAGGGATGGTTCTTATTTGAAACATTTTTTTTAAACTGCTTTTTTTTTCTTCTTTTTTTTGCAAGACATCCGTACCTCAGAATGGGGTTTAGAATGCTAGCACAAAAGCAGGACCTGTTTATTCTCTGTACCCTTTTCCCACCATGGACGAAATCCTTCCCTAAACATCCGGACAGAGAGGCACTTGTGTGGCGCTGATGTCACAGACCTACCTGGCCTCCCTCTCACAAAAGCTAAGGTATCATTAGCTAGCCCCACACAATGGCCATTCAACCAAACCACTGCGCTCCTCAGGACTTGAGAACAATGTTATTTTTTGTCTCAGAATTATAAAGACAGAGTTTTGCAGGAAACCTGACAGACAAAACCTTTTAGAGGTAAATGCTCCAGGCGGCTTTTGGGTTTAATCTTTTCCCATTAGCATTTCACCCCCCCGCCCCCCCTCCCACCCCCCATTCCTTCTTTGCTCACACACAAAGACCATATTTACAGGGTCAAGAGTAGAGGCTCTGACTCTCTGGAGACTTCTTTTTATGTTGATCTTTACATATTTGCACTTATTATTATTTTTCCCTAGAATAATTGTAATATGGGTTTGAGCTCATATAAATTGTTTGTGCAACTTTTTTTTGTTTAAATTAATGATCTAAGCTTAATGCAAGAAAAAAAATGCGTTCAAAAAATTATTAAAAATTTTTACCTGAGAAATGCACGGGTTTATATAACTTCATACTTACATTGTAAACAATATAACAGCAATGCTAAGGGTTCATGGAGCTACCTATGTGTGTGTGTGTGTTTGGTTGCATGTGTGCACGTGCACTTACACTTGTGTGTGTGTGTGCATGTGTGTGTGACTCCATGTGTGTGATTCATTCCAGGGCAGTTTTAGTCCTTATAAAATATTCATTTTGGTTGTGCAGGGCCCTGTAATTGCCATCTCTCACCCTGAATTATTTATACCTCGCACAGACTGACAAAGCTTTGCCATACGGCCCCAGATGAATCAGAAAGCAGCCATCTCTGCTGCCAACAGCACTGGGCTTTCACACAAATATGGCAGCCACGTCTCTCTGCCTGGCCTCTCTTAATTTGACATTTTCTTTTTCCCTCTGCCTTTGTCCTAGGTGCACAGAAAGGTTACCTGTTAGCTTTAAGCACCGACCCACTCTCTGTCTTTCTGTCTCTATCCCCCCTACCTACATGACAGTGCGTAGGGGTGTGTGTGTGTGTTTAAGCCTTTTGAGAATGGGTTAATGTGATCGCAATGTCATAGTGGCTGCTTCATGTTTCATGATGACTGACCAGCTCTGACAGCCGGTTTAGATGTATGTATTATACATCAGTAATAATACGATGTAGAAATACACTCACTTAAATATGAGCATGCGTAGACAGACTGCAAAATCATTGGCTCACTGACCTAAATGTAGCACACACATACATAAACACACGCACACACATGCGCATGTAAATCAGCCCCCACTGGCATGCTGAGTCCAGCAAGTCTGTCTGTATACAGTAAACGGTCACAGCCTCCCCGCTAACCTTTGCCGTTACAGCTGTGCTCCTGGGCGTCTCGCCTGGGTCTGATCACTCCAAGGTGCCGCTGCAGAGCGCTTGAGCTGTATGGCTCTCATTGTAAACCGACTCGGGGGGCCTTCCAGAACACTACGTCCAAAACACCCTAAATACTGCTATTCACCTCGGCCAGATACTCCGACATATGCTTATCTTCCATCTCACTAGTGCAGGGAGGTGCTGACTGGTATTTCCTCAAGGCCTCAAGCTCCAGTGCTGACCAGTAATCAAAGCCGCGTATTTCTTTTCAAACATAACAAGACGATACTTCTGTAGTGTCCAAAACAAAATGCTGCTGAGGGCTGTTTTACTTACTTTCATAATCATTATCAGCAATAATCGTCATGTTTTTTTAAAAGTTTTAGATGATGAATTAGTAATATTTAAGAATCGCACTTTGGGTGCAAATAATATTGGCTCTATAGTACCAATTAATGTCTGGTTTGTTTTTACAACAGGACAGTGCAAGACAAAGTAATGCAGAATTATTTATGTTTTGTGTCTTATTATATTGTGTTCAAAGTCCTGAAAGAGTAAAGCTGTATTCAGAGTAAAACAAAGAACAGCGTGCAACAGTACACAGCCTCAGCGGCATCTCGATGCGAAAGGGATGGGAGAGACAGGGAGAAAGCTCGGGGCTAAACATGCAGTATGTGGCGGGCTGGAGCTAAAAAGCTGCATAAAGCACACAGCCTTAGTCCACTGTTAGCAAGTGATGGATAGTTAGCAGGAGCTCCAAGTCTTCGTCTAATCTGTTACAGTAAACCTGTGCCAAAGCCTGAAGGGAATCAGTGGGGGCAAGCTGGGAGTGGGCTTGACGTGAAACCATTTGTGAAGACGAGCGATTCTCTTAAGTAAGAAACTAACAGTGTAGAGAGGGAGAGAGATAGCTGGAGAGCAAGCAAGACAGGAGGTGAAGAGAATGAGTGAGAGTGTGAGGGGGAGTGAAGGAGGAAGAGATACCATAATGAGTCCTGTAGCCATGGAGTAAATGAAGAGGGATTGACAGAGTGAGGGATCCTCAAGTGAAATAATGTCAATGCCACTCTGCCCATTAGAGAGAAAGGGGGGATGGTGGAGGAGAGGGTAAAGAGGGATGAATGGAGGGACAGAGCTACATCTGACGTCGCAGAGGGAAGCATATAAATTATTTGTGACACCCTCAAAACACACATACCACCAACAAAAATATGAAATATGGAACAACAAAATGAACTGACAATAGCAGCTCAAAATAAATAAATAAATAAAAAAAAAAAAATAGGAAAGGCCTTGGAAGTATCCAATAAATTTCTCGGAGACGTGTTGTTGGGATATTTGATGTCGAACAATAATAATCACAGTGACATCTGCCTCCCTGCTCTCAAAGGAGGCGGGTGGCGCCCGTGAGTGGAAGGGGTTAATCTTCCAAACCCAATAAGGTTGGATAGTGAGGCACTTGTTCCCTGATAAAGAAGTGATAGGATCTGTGGGTCTGGTCCCTCGGCGCTTGTACAGGGGTAGAGCAAATATTGTTAATGTGCTGTGGTTTACTTCAGCTAAGGCGAGAAAAACAGCCCTGCTTGACGAGGGGAGGGCAGTGGCAAAGCAGAATATGACAGAGCTGGCCCGGTTGCTCAGTTCGGCCTCCCAGGGACATAACAGGCGTATATATCTGAGCCCACTCAGCTGCATAAATAAGTGTTCGGGAAGATTAAGATCTATAAGTGTCTCTATTTCTCGTTTTACCTGCTCCGCCTTGTCACAACAGGGATCTGAATGCAGTTCAGTGAAGTGCCTAATAACTGGAGCAGTAGGTAGGGAAGGCAGGAGGCTTGACATTAAGACCCTGGCGTTTTGGAAATCCGATACGCTATTGACCCGTGTACTACTATCTCAGCGTAGAGATCTGGTGTCAGCAGATTGTAGTCTGGTGTTGGGAGCCGTTTCTTACAGGGCTCTTGTAACAGGGGCCCATTGAGTCTGGGAGGCAGCTGGGGCCTGATGGGCTGGAGCTGGGTGGTGATCGATACTCACCGCCCTGCAACGGATGACCTCACTGTCATGGCTGCCGGCTGTGGACACTGCATGCTAGTCATTAGTGCCGGAGCACCAATCAGGAGCTTAGAGTTGTCAATACCTGCCTCTTACAGATACTGTGGCCATCTGTCAGTGTATTGTGTAACGGCCTAAGTAAATATGGGGAAGCTCTTTTGAACAATAAGAACAAGGTGTACTATCGATGAGAGAGGAAAAAAAAGCGCCCCAATAAGTAATTAAAAAAATCGTTGAGTGAATTTTTTTTTTTTACATAGTCTAAATGTAACTTATATTTTTTACAAATCATTAAAAATAATGAAAAGTTGGAAAACAAATGGATAAAAAAATGAATTCAATTGACAAGCCGGTAAGCTTCAATGATTGATAGAACCTTCTTAATAATACAACATTATCCTTATTTGCCCTCTTCACTCAAATCAAAAGGATGGACTTTTTTTGCATGAGTGACATCAACCCGGCAATTAAGTTGGCCATTTAAATGGGAGAAGGCCTTCCCCGTGTTTGTTTTTCTTTTTTCTCCTCTTGCTTTCTTTTTTTCCTACCCCCCCTCTGTTTGATGATGGGAGAGGGTGAGCTCGAATTAGGGCGATGGGTCTTCCTTTGAGTGTCAGCCTAAAATGATCAGAGTAAAGATAAGAGGGTCTAGCAGCCCTCAAATCAGTCAAAGTGCCAAAGTCGGCCTTTTTCTCCTCAATTACCGGGTCTGTGAAGCCAGGGAGTGGAAGGCGCAGAGCCTGCTGCATTACTAAAGAGACAATCTATTTCCCCTTTGACCAGAGGGAGAGAAATCATTATGGCATGATTAGTAGCTTCGGCAGTGGGCGAGCATGGAGGTACTACAGGAGAACCGTATTAATTGCCTTAGACCAAGGCATGAGCAGGATTGTTTTAATGTTGATTTGTGGACCTGTATGACTAGCTGTCGGAGATAAAAGCCCATGTCAAATCTTAGTTATACTGGCAGACTTCGGGCATACAGACTGAGAGGCTTGATGTCAAAAAGAGCTTCTGGAGCTACCCTGGAAGTCTTCCTCTATATGCCTGTCGATGTCTTCCTCTTTGTCTTTCTTCACACTTCATAGTTTTCCTTTACGCCTCCCACTATCTCTCCCTTTACGCCCCCCTTCTCTCACATGGACTACACCCCACCCCTTCCCGTGTTCCTTTCTCTCTCTCTCTCTCCTCCAACTGATAGCTGCCTTGGCCGATTATTTCATCCAGTGCAGTCCACTGAGAGCCTCCTCTACCGGCTTTGGAAGAGCTTTAATTAGCCATGTTAATATCCCCTTCATTGGCCTTAATATCACTCAACACCTTCCTCCATCTCGGCGGCCACCAGGGTCCCCCTGTCCTGTCAGAACAGCTGATTATTGAGAAGGATAGCTTTAATCAAACCTAATTGCAGTTCATTCTTTCTCTCTATCCCCCTTTGCCCTCCATTGCCAACATCTAATGGCAGCGACGACTTGATATCCCATTAAAAAACAATTAAACAACCTCCTTTTGTCTCTGTGCGTGCCAAAACACCAGCACAAACTTCTGTAGATATTTAAGAAGTAAAGGAGACAGAGAGAGGGGCCTTGTCTTAATTGCTCTCCTTTTCACCAAGGACCAATTTGCACGGCACTCATGGAAAATTTGAACCAACTCAAATGTAATGGATGCTATAGCACCTCCACTACTGTGGACGATGAAAATTAAGCTTATCTTTTTAGTGGCGAACTTGTGCTTAATTGCTTTCATAATATTAAACATAAGGAACTACTTTGTGAACGTGTGAGCACTCAGTTTCATGTGTTTATTGTTTCTTAACTTTTGGTTTTGCTGTTGGAGGAGCAGTATGTAAAAGAATTAAAGTGTCCAAGAAAGAGACGGGACTGACGCTGGAAGTGATGTGTGTGTTTTATGAAGTGAATGCATTGCCTGGGAAATATATTCTATCTCTCGCGCTGACATAAATTGTCTCTCAATAGGTGATGCATGTGCATGCACGTCGCCACACAAACACACCGCCGAGCAAACACACACACACACACACACACGCACATAAATACACACATTCTGTATGAGAGGCGACAGACAAATAAAAGTCGTATTTCAGGTCTGCTTTCCGCAGATGTCTGCTGCTCTACATTATGACTCTTTGGGGAAATAAAAACAGGGTCAGGGAATTAGAGTACATAATGGTCATTTTGATGATCAGCCAACAGATGCAACCTGAAAACACACTGAACACAATCAAGTGAAATGCACTAATGACAAGTCAAGTTTTTTTTTTTTTACGGCCGCGCTACAACACCGACAGGCAATCAGCATTCTGGCATGGGTTAAAACATCTTTTATTGATGTCTGAGCCAAAGCTCCTTGGATGTGGAGCGAAAATATTTTCTCACCTCGCCTCTCCCTCCTGGGTCCTTGGTGAAAGCAAAAGGTATAGGAGTCTATCGAAGAACGCTTCTAAATGACCAGTGCATGTGTTAATGTGGCCAGGGTTAGAAGGGTCATTGCAGACTGATTTATGGCCTGGCCGGAATCCCACTGGGCGAACAAGAAGTCTTAAGTGTTGTGAAAGCATCCTTGTAGGCCACACAAGCCACTGAATTTAGCTGAATGAAATGGCCGTGCAATCTATGGTGCAATCTATGGTAATCCAGTAAACCACTGTGATCCTGTGAGTCAACTTAGTATTATAATGGCAACAATGGAGTTGCGTATTGTAATAATAGCGCAATGTGATGAAAAATAAATATGACTGCAATGTGTTCATAATTGGAGAAAGCAAAGCCACCATCGCTCATGATTCTGTGGAGAGAATTTGCAAAAACAAAGTCGATTTCATTGTTTATTCTCTGTAGTCGTGTACAGTTTTACACAATGGGCTGCATCTGAGGTAATTCCTCTCAGCGGTGTCCTCTTACTTGTAATTTTTCCATTTTTAACCCCTTCACGTCAGGAAGGCCGCATCTGATATAAACCTCTCAGTTTAAAATCTCATCAATACATTTAGCGAGATCCTAAAGGAAACGGAAGAGCGTACGAACTAACCAAGCCCAGATCTCAGTCAGACGTGACATTTGTTCAGAGACGATTAGCCAGGTTGTAATTTGTGGCATAATTGCTTCACCCACCCACAAGTACATGGGTGTGTGTATGCATTATGTGTGTGTCTGTGTGTGTGTGGCATACTGTGGTCCCAGGAGTGTCCGCCTAATTGCCTGACAGGACTATAAGTTTTGTGGCGCGCTCTCACCTTGTTAGGTCCTTTATCCCTGATGCTCTTCAAACAAGACCTGGTCACAGGTGGGCCTCATTTGCCTCCCTATTGAACAGAACTTTAATTGCACAGGGGGTGTCCTGGGATTAAAGAGGTGGGTGGAATATCAAGTGACTTCCTGTATGTTAGTGGCAGATGGATGTTAGGGAAGACCTGTGAACTCAGGTGAGAGGATAAGATCACAAAAAGACTGATGCTCTTGATTTAAAAAAAAAAGAAATAAAAAAAATGGGAAAGAGTGCGATGAATGACTAAATGCGTAACTGGGAGTGTTTGAGGAGTCTAATTTAAATATCCTGTCACTTTTCCAGTCAATGTTTCAGCTTCAAGAAAATAGCTAATAGATTTTGCTTTTTTTCTTTGTGCTTTCTTTCAGATTCTTCCTAAAGTTCTTTCTCAAGTGCAATCAGAACTGTCTGAAGAATGCAGGGAATCCACGAGACATGCGCAGATTCCAGGTGACTGAAACCTATTTCACACATACGTTCTATTTCTGTCACTGTCTCTCACTGTCTGTCTCCCTTTTTTTTAGACACGCGCAGGTGTAGAAAAGCGCAGCTACAGCTGCTACATTATACTAACTCACACTGACACACATTCACATATGAACACATTCTTATTACTGACACTGAAGGAGGCAAAAACCCAGAGAAAAGAGAGAGTGAGGGATTTTGTGTCCTGTGTTCTCGGGACAGAATATTTATTAGGGAATACCATCTGACACAAATAAGGATATAGGATTTAAGAGTGCCATCAATTGTGTCCCTGACAGCTTTCTGAGCCTCAGCACAGAGGGGAGGACGATCCAACCACATGTAACAACAGTGTTAACTCAAGATCTGTCTGGCGGAGGAAATGCATTCCTTTTTTTTTTTTTTTTTTGCACACACACATATGCACAAGCATGCACACAGATGCACATGCACATATAGATGCATGCACATAAATGCCAGGAGCACATATGTTTGCTTTCTTCAGATCCCTCTACTACTCTAAGCCACATATGCACACAGTTAATGTCACTCATATGTAGTACTCTGTGTAGCCAGTGAAAACATCTGAAAATGGCTGCAGTTTAGTCTAAAATGACATTAACACTGAGTGCTTTTACTGTTTCTTTTACCCTCTCGCTTCTAATGTGTCAAAAGTTGAGTTGTGCAATGATTGACCCCTCCCGCTGATCCATTTATCCAACCATTCATCCATCCTTTCCAGACATTTTTACCACAAGCAGCCCACTAGGTCAAGGTGAGAAAAGGAGCGTTAGTGCGATTTGTCCTATCAGGGTAACTACAAACTACAGGAGGACGTCCATCACTGGCAGCACTATCCCGTGATAGACACATAAGCCAGCATCCTCCAGGAGGAAGCCCGGACATGAAACAGACAAGACAGGGTGTCCCCTCCTGATGTCACCACCATCAGACCTCCCCTGCCTCTTTATATCTTCCCTCAGGGTGAATGTGGACTGATGCATGACAGCCACCACGGGCTTTCACCCTTCACTTCTGCACGTCAGAAGGAATGCAAGACCTAAGTTTCACTTTTTGTCTAAAACAAAACGATTTTTTTTTTTTTTTACGGTTGTTCATGGTCATGCCTTATTTTTTTTTTTGTCTAGCTGTTAGTATGCCATTTCCCCCTCCAAATAGATTTCCCAGATGTTCCACCGTAGGTGTTTCTCCGGCCAAAGTTGTGTATTTTACATGCCTTCGACTCTACTTATTACCCCCCAAAACCAGCTGGAGGCCAGAAAGGGCCCAATCCATC
Source organism: Anablepsoides cearensis (assembly GCA_032275365.1). Taxonomy (NCBI): domain Eukaryota; kingdom Metazoa; phylum Chordata; class Actinopteri; order Cyprinodontiformes; family Rivulidae; genus Anablepsoides; species Anablepsoides cearensis. Next base: position 13,258,616 of record JAUBOC010000089.1, read on the forward strand.
ATCCTCTGCTTGGCCCAGCTCTGAACCTGCTCACAAGAATGGAGCTCTTTCACTTCCCATACTTTCCCCTCCACCTCCACACCCTTTCCCAAACCAACCAACCCAAAAAAAAAAAAGAAAAAAGTTACCCCCCGAAAATTCCACCGCTACATCGAGGTCACTTACCGGCGAAGCAAACCTGTGAGGGGCTCTCTGTTTCCGGCTCAGAAACACTTTGGCCCATTCACATGCGGCTCACTGTTTGGAATGCGGTAGCCAAAAAAAACAACAACAAAAATAAGCATTATGAAATATAGAGTGTGGCTTGGAATTTGATCCTGGTAAAATGTTTGCTGAGTGATGAGATGGTGAACGGCTTGCCTGCTAATGACTCCAGTTAAAAAAAAAAAGAAAATTTAAAAGGGAGGCTTTCCACACTCAGAGAGGTGGGCGAGCTGATCAATAATTCTGAGCTATCGGCTGTGATGAAAGTTGGTATTGTGGGTAAACGGAAATGATTTTTTAGTGACTGAAAAGTCAATTAGCTGTACACAAAAGCAGGACACAAGAAGCAAACACAATGTAGATAAGAGGCAAGGTAATGGAAATGCACTTCAATGAGTTTAACAATAGTAATAAATACGTTCTTCATCAAAGCAGAAAATTTTAAAGTATTCTAAAACGATTATATGATTGTATTTACTGTATATCTCTAAATTATAGATGCACTGATGTTATTCGGTGTCTTTATTTAAACTTTTTAAATAAATTTTTATTTCTACTCCTCCTGCAGGTTGTCGTATCGACGACCGTCAATGTGGACGGCCACGTCTTGGCTGTCTCTGACAACATGTTCGTACACAACAATTCCAAGCATGGGCGAAGGGCTCGCAGACTCGACCCTTCAGAAGGTACGCCTCCTTATCTGGAGAATGGTAGGCACATTTTTACATCTTATAATTTGCTACCCTTCTTTTATTTTCTCATCGTTTCTTTCAGACACCCTTCCACCTTTCAGATTACACACCTAGCTGCTTTTAGTCCCTTATAATCTCAATCTTTTGTTCCTCCGTCACTTTCTTTTTTTTTTTTTTACTATTTAAGTTGCTTTTCTCATCGTTTGTGTTCTGCACTGACTGGAAACAGTATGCATTAGACGGTGTGTTTATCATTTCAGTACTACTAAAGATGATGATACTCAGAACAATTAAAAAAAAATGTTACACTACTTCCAGTCTCCTAATGCACCTACATTTGTCCTAAAAGCCTTTGTGAAACATGATCAAATTGCTGAAGAATTTGACTGTGAGGTCAATTTCCTGCCATTGGGGTTCTGCAGATTTAGCTGGGAGAGAGCCGAAACAGGGGGAAGGAGAAAGTTAGAAAGGGTGGGGGGGGGGGGGGGTCACTTGATGGTGTGTGTATGTGTGCATGGAGGGGTGGGGTGGTCTGTGAGGAGAACAGAACTTACTGTTTTTCTTCCAACTGATTCCATATGATGGACTGATTGCCTTCCCAGCCAAAAGAGAGAAAAGTAGGACCACCAAACCATGGGAAATCTAAAAAGTAAAATGCACAAAGTATAACCTTTTGACCCTCATGGCTTCCACTTGCAGATGGAAGCAAACACGCAGCTGAAAGATTGTTAAAATAAAAAAGAGAAAGGGGGGAAAAAAAAAGAAAAAAGAAAAAGTGAACCGACTTAGGCCAAGTGTGCAAATGGCTCATCTTCAAATTTCAAGAGCCAATTATGGCTGGGCAAACAGTTTATATACACCACTGACTAAAACAAGCTTCTCTACACATTAATGGGCATTAATGGTTCTATCACCAAAAGCAAATGTAATGTTTAATACAACAACGACTAACACAAAAAAAAAGAAAAAAAAAAAGGACCAGACAATTAATATATCTCGGTGCTCTCTCTAGTCCTGGTGGGGGGAAAAAAGCTAATCTATTTGTTTTTGTCTTTATTAATGACTCCTCTACTGGAGAACAAAATCAAATAATTAAAGTCCTGCCCGGAGCACCAAAGTCATTATGTTCGCTGACGTTCTGTTTGTGTGTTTCACGTTTATGACACGATAGGTGTGGATCTCCTAGCAACCAGTTTCTTAATGAGGAGAGCAATTAAAGAGGTTGAGCCCTTGCCTCCATGTTCCCCCGCTCCCACGAGACCCTTCTGTGTGCTGTGTGTGTGTGTGTTTGTCTATGTGTATTTGTGTGCGCTGCTGCTTGTGTTCTTTACAGGTTACCCCAACCCATCCTTTTATTCCTCTCTTCACTACACTCTTCAAAGCAGCAGAGTGACGCCCCGTAAAGCGGGAAAAGAAGCTATTGTCAACCGCCCAGTTGAACATGTCTTTGTCTAATAACTTTAAAACACCTTCCCTCTGATTAACAACAAGTTGAGATTTATTTTTTCCCCCCTCCCTCTCGCTCTCTCCCTCTCTCTCGCTCACTCTCAGCACCACAACAAACTAATTTATCATGCATCAGCAGCAATGGCTCACTTTCTTTGAGTCACCTTTAACAAACAGAGATGTGACACACGAGAAACGAAGACCTGGCTATAAAACGTAACTCTAGTCAAGCCGTCCACGCTGCTCTGACGACTCGGCGCGGACAGACAGCGCGCTTTAAATTAGCAACACATTCTTCCTCTGGAGCTCACAGGGCGAGAAGCGTCAGCTTTGTGGCTGTCTGACTGACTGTGTGGCTGAAACAGGGAGGCAGCTCAGGCTGCGCTTGTGCCGGCTCCCTCCCCGTTGATCAAGAAGTGCTGCCCCCTATTGGCACAGAGCGGGCGTAGCCTGTGGGTAACAGACTTCCCCGTGTCACTATTTTCGCTCGCTTGCGCGCACTGTCACACAACAAGCGTATTATGCATTCAGACATGAACGTGCTTTGAGGCTGCCTGTCACTCAAACATGTATGGATTCAGGCTCAAAGGTGCATAAACACGCTCACAAATAGCAGAGTCTTTCACACACAGCATCACCTCCGACAAATACAGTCACGCTTTCGCTCACATGTAGACGCACACGCACGCACGCACGTTCCTTAGCTTTAGTCCCACGATTATGGAGCCGCAGACAATATAGGAGACTCAGCATAGGGCCTGCAGCGCCTGCCTCATTTGCATGCCAAGTGGCTGTAATGCTGTTAGGGTTTATGCAATAAAGACAAGTGAATCCAGACTGCTGGGTCTAAGAGGGAGAAAGAGAAGGAGAAAAGAACGAGGGGGGAAAAAAAGGAGAGGAGGAAAGGAGGAAGAGACGGAGGGAGCAAGAGGGAGAGAGGCTGAGAGTGAGACAGAGAGAGAGAGACAGAGAGAGTCAAAGGGAACAGATGGCCCAGGGAGAGGTAAAAGGTATAATCCCATCAGCTGCACTATCAACCGACCATCTGGACATCCCACAGCACAATTACAACACATTTCAGCAGGCAGAACAAAGGACAGCTTCACAGGACCACATCAGACCTGTTTGAGTGTCAAAATACTAGAGCTCGGACCTCCTTCGCTCAGATCTTGGATCAGTTTTGACGTCCTCCACGGCTCGCCCCTAAACAGGGAAGGAAAAAACAAACAAAAAAAAGATTAAAACAGATTGGCAGCCTGCGGTCATTTCAAAGCAACAGTGATCTTTATATAAATTCAATTCCGCGCACAAAAATAAATAGGTAATTAAGTCGAGCACCGACGTTGAACTTGAATTCGGGTTCGTTTTCTCCATTGTGCTCCAAAGTTTGCAAAGACTTAGCGATGCAGCACTCAGACCAGCAGGCCGGCTCTTTTGCATCCTCATCCGTCCACTCCTCGTGATGCCTATCATCTGCTGAGGGGGGCATTGTGCGTGTCTGTCATCAGATCGCCTGTGCTGACTGTGTAATCCACTTCGCCACGGTCCCCATTCAGCACATGCTCCCCGCTCTGTCTGTGCATTGAGACATATGCAAATTTCCAGGCAGAAGGGTGGACGGCTTAGGGCCTCAATCGCTGCCTCTCCATGGGTCCTTCTGTGTGTGTGTGTGTGTGTGTGGGAGGTGTGTGTGTGTGTGTGTGTGTGTGTGTGTGGGGGGGGGCACTGGGATTTCCGAGGTGGTGTGTCTGTGCTCGTGTGCGTGATTGTGTATGCCTGTCATAGGTTTCAGGCTGCAGCTGCCCCCCAACAGTCGCCGTCACCATCAGGCACTTTTTTCTTGCCTCCTCCTTTCTGCCGACACCCCCCCCCCTCCTCCTCCGTTCTCTCTCATCCCCAAAGTCAATTTGTTTACAGTAATTTTGAAGGGTGAATTATTTGCTGTAATCGTCCGCACTGATGAAGGTCAGGCCCTTAGAGGGGGCCCAGCATGCCCATGGAGGGTTGGTCCTCTTTCAGACGCTCTGCTTCGCAATTAAGGAAAGCAAATGTCACTCCTCCAGGCCTCACAAATGAAAATCTGTACGAGGCGATTAGCATGAAGTCAACAGCGCCTGTTAAAGTCAGATTCCCTGTAGTACCAATGTGTGTGTGTGCACTTTATGGGCTGGGAGAGAGAGCAAACATGACCTGAACAGACCCAACAGCAAGGCAAACAAAGGGAGATGTCTTGTCTGAGGTGATCCATACAACAATGGCTGACTGTGATTTACTTACTGGATGGAAAGGATAAAGGAGGTTTAGAAGTGAGCTTGTAAAGGGGAATAAAAGGGAACTTGCTGGAATAGTTGTGCACATTTTGAGGATGGGGGGGCGGGGGCGGGGGGATGCCCACAATTTATCGTGCATTAAAAGATATTGATGAAAATGGATTAAATTTGATATTGCTATTTTATGGCTAGTTGTCATGCTGTTTCTGTTGTAAACACGGTGTTTTGCTGAGCACCATATTAAGGTAATGTATCAAATGACAGTGAAAGGGAGGCACAAGATCACTCAAATTAGATTATAATAACAACCCGGAGTGTTGATGAATGGCAGAGCAACATAGCAGAAGTCATGCCAGATGAAAAGCATTGTAATAAACAATGTGAAATGGATTGAATCGATCACAAAAAAGAAAGCAAAAAAAAAAAAAAAAAAAACCACCCTCAATCTGAATAATTCATGAGCACATTTCACGTTATGAAACCTGAATCTACGCTCATTGTGCCTGAACTGTATCGCAGAACAAAGGTAATGAAATAACATGAAGCAGCAAAGCTTTAGCTTGTCATTTCCACTTTAACGGCCTGCATTCTTGACTCATTTAAGATGTGCTCAACTTTAAAATTTTTACTGTACATGCGGGTGCATGCTTAATCAATTCTGATAGCTACATTTGCCCTGACACATAATTTGCTCCATCAAATCATTTTCCTAGTGAGCCTGGCGTTTAGCCTTTGTGAAGTGGACCATTTGAAGGGTCTGCTTAACTACACCACTCCACTGCGCTGATAAATGATTTTGATTCTCATGCCTTAAAGGACAAATCCATCATTTTTTCCCCCCCTTTTTTTCCGAGGCAATTTCCATAATATGTCTTTGTGAGAAAGACATGAAGGGCTGAACGTAGAGGTGATGTAGTAATGTGCCCGATTGAGTGAATGGAGACATGTGTTTTGAGTGTTAAAGCATAGGTGCTGAATTTGCTCTTCTCTTTGTCTTGCATAAGCAGCCACCCCATGCATCAAGGCTATCAGCCCCAGCGAGGGATGGACCACTGGAGGTGCCACTGTCATCATCATCGGGGACAACTTTTTTGACGGCCTACAAGTCGTGTTCGGCACTATGCTTGTATGGAGTGAGGTACGCATTTATTGCTTAGTAAAAACCAAGACAAACAAAAAAATCTGTTTAGCTTCACATGCTTCGAAGCATTTCTTTTAGAGAAATCATTTTTTTCCTTCCTTTTTTGTCCCTGTGATCCAGCTGATAACTCCCCACGCCATCCGTGTTCAGACTCCGCCTCGGCACATCCCTGGTGTTGTGGAAGTCACGCTGTCCTACAAGTCCAAGCAGTTCTGCAAAGGTGCCCCTGGGAGATTTGTCTACACTGGTAAGTCAAAACCGTCTCATCCTGTCTTTCTTTTTTCTCTCTCCAGGCCTTTACTGTACTCCTCCACCTTCCTCTCATTGGATAGAGCCTCTAGCAATCAGCCCAGGCACTTATTAAAGTGACCAGGCTTCATGAATGCAACAAATGTGTAATATCTTCTTAGTTAGTGAAAAGATGTTACTCGGAACTCTATTAAACCCAAACTGTCGAGATAACTCATTCTCCCAATAGTCTTTACTTGTCATTTAGTGTAAGAGATTACGCTTTTTGTTAATTTGCTGAATTTATAAGTCAAATGTGGTTTCATTTTTTTATGAATCAAATTAGAAAAATCAATAACTGGGTTAAGTGAATGAGCGTGTCTGAAGTTATTCTCATGTGTTATCAACAAGAATTCATGAGAGAGAAAGTGTGGGAAGAGATGAGCGATGTGTGAGCGAAAAAAAAAGGGAGTGTGAGTTTCACACTGAGTAAAAGATCTGATTATCTTTGGCTAACAGAAGGAAGTGGTGGTCTTATCTGTCATCATTGGTGAGTAGACAGAGGTTGGGAGGGTCAGAGCCTGTCTGACCTGGAAGCCTCTGTCTGTTCTGACTCTGATGGGCAGAATGAAATGAGGGCGCGTCGGGAGCACTTTACCCCCCACAACAGCAGTCCCGGGTTTTGAGCACAGACCTGGCCTTGAGCACAGCAAGGCCATTGCTGTAGTAACCCCCAGAAAAAAAAAAAAAGAAAAAAAGAAAGAAATTCTCCGACCAGACCCCTCCATCCTGGGGCAGCTGTTTCTCATCAAGTCCTCCCTCCTTCAATCCCCAAACCTCCAAAACTACCACCCCCAGCCTCCGTCCCCTTCTTCTCCAACCGTGCAGTCTGGGCCAGCTCTCCTGCGTTTAACCTCCCTAGCAGGAGCAGAGCAGAGGCCAACAAGGCACCAGGATAATGAAACAGGAGTGTATTGTGTAAGTGTGTGCGCGACAGTTTCTGTGCAAGTGAATGAGGGGGGTGTGTGTGTGTGTGGGGGGGGGGGGTCGTGCAAAAGAGTGTGTGTACATGTGTTACTGCACAGCCCTGAGAAGGTGTATAAGTTAAGACATTAATGGCTTCTATAGCACCCCAGTGAAAGTGCCAGGTCCCTGAAGAACAGACCCCATTAGTCACAGAGGCTAAGCGGATTGGGATGATTACCATCAGGTTTTACTGGAGAAATGTGTCCCCTTCTCTCTATCTTTGTTGATTTTTCTTCCCCCATTCTTCCTCTCTGTCTTCCCTTCTCACTTCCAGTTGGTATTAAGATACAATTACCCCTGGAGGCAACGGTGGTACAATTGATTAGAGCGGTGAATTAAAAGCGAAAGTCACCAATAGACAGGTCCGACTCCTTAGCTTTCCTATTCCCTCTGTGTCTCACCCTGATTGTACAGCAGGTGACGGCTGAGAGAATGAAACCGTTAAAAAGAGCAGAACACCTAAAACAAAGATTAGGTGCCACTGATTCCATATGTATAGTAATTGCTTGATAAAAGTATGTTAGTGGGTTCCTGTAAGACATTAAAATGTGAATTGGCTGATGCATTGAGTGCAAGAGAGCGGGTCGTATATTTAAAAATGAAACAGCTCATTTTTAAAACCATAGTTTTTCTTTTTGATTTATGGCACTTGAACAAGTGGCCCTACATCCAGAAATAGGTTAGAAAAAAGCTTGGAGTTGCAATAGCACATTACATGAGTGGTAAAGGACATGCAGTGACAGAATGCTGTCAAAAAGGCACAGAGTGTTCTTGTAGAGTACCACGTACATATCAAAGGTCTAGTTATCAAAGCATTTGGCTTCAAGCATAACTTGAGAACACAGCTTGAGAGGAGCAAGTTTTGGGATTCTTTTTTTCTTCTTCTTCTTCTTCTCCATGTTGGCTCCTCTTTTACCACCGCCCTAATTGTGGAGATTTAACTTGGTCAATTTAAGAAATTATCACAAATTACCAAGAGTCAACACAGAGGAGACTGCAGTCAATTCTAACAGCAGAGGGACACGTCCTCACTCAGGTTAGCACCCTGGAACAGCTCCAAAACTCACAATCTATTCTCAGTAAGAGAGCACCCTGTAGTCTATGTCAAATAATCCTGTTGGCATTGACTATTGAATGTTTAAAACACTAATGAGACAAACAGACAGACTATATAAAACATTAGTAGGCTGTAGCTGGCTGATTCGTGGAGCTTATATATGTCTTTCATTGACACATTTTAAAGCAGTAAGAAATTGACCATTTTTGTTGTTTTATTTATTTCTTTACTTCAGATAGAGTGTCGTCCCCTGGAGCTTCTATGCTTGTCCTCTGTCTAATCCATGTATTGGTTTTCTATTGGTCAGGACAAGACCTGTAGAACCAACTGTCAGCAAGGTTGTAGAAAATCAAAAGGAGAAAGTCATGGTTGAACCTGAGTCAATACTTTATTATACTTTACACTTTATTAAGCACCGAAAACACCACAAGTCGGTTTAATCGAATATCTTAAACAAAAAGTCTCAATTATCAGCCTCATTTACTGCCTCCTAACCATTTTACTGCCTAGTTACAGAGCCGTATGAAAGAGTAAATCATAAATAAAAACTTGACTGTACAATTCATCCAATTTAAGCTCCTAATTGCATCAGAGCTTTTGGTTTTTTATCTTGGCCAAGTTTCCATGAGAGCTCCCCTCCAGGGGCAACGATACTGGCCCCTGGTAATATGGTTCTGCAAGCAGTCCTAACACACTCAGCCACTATTTATCCTAATCAGTGACATCCACATAACCAGGATTGCTTAAAATGAACCCCTTCCGCGCCCCAGAAAACGCACATTTACCGGGACCCCATTTGTCATGGGTAAATTGAGGGTCAGTAAACTTCGCCTGTATCCTCCGGTGGGGATCCAGGACATGCATCATAACGTTAGGAGAGAATGATTGGCGAAGGCGAGCTGTCACATATTTGTCAGGGGGAAGGGAACATTATTTGCTAATTTCCCAAGCTGGGCACTGACAGGGTGCTTCGTCTTCAGACCTTTGGTGACCAGCATGGCTTCTCAGCTATTAGTACAAGTCAAGTGTTTTTTTTTTCCTTCTCTTCTTTTTTTCCCCCCTTCACTGTAAAGCGGCAGTAATAAGAGCCATTCGTTCGACCTCACAAGACTGCAGCACACTGGGTGAAGGATTTTGGATGAAGCAGATGCCCCATACAGAGAACTGTTCTTGCCAGGCCTTAGTTGTGGCCAGACAGCCTTGAGGGCTGATGGATCACAAAGTTTCCTAGTCAAGGTGACGCTATCGACTCCACTGCACCAAAATCTGACAAAATAGGTATGAGGCAGTCATTCATCAACATAAGGACAAAGGGGTCATGTGTGCTTCACTCAATACTGGTGGAGATCAAGAAATGTCAACCCTGTAAGGGAGTGAAAAAAAAGAGGTTGATAGCGCAGAAATAGGATTTCTTTATAGATATGCTTCTTATTTTATCAAGTTGAAAACAGATGCATGTCCTACGGATGTCCATCCAAACTTAGTGGGCAACACAGTATGTCAGCGCTATAAATAGTGATATCCAAAATCAACGGTGTTACTGATCCACTCTTAGAAGGCTAACAACATGTAATGTAGTTTTTGATGCCCCTTTCTCCCCTCCAAGAATTAAATAAACAAACACAGACGTTTTATCGGAGCACATCAGATACGGCCCTGTGCTGTCCAGCTGGTGAATTGAGCCTATCCTCTCCGCCCTGCCGTCACTTTGAAGTCCTAGACTTACAAGCTGATTAGATGGAGAGCTTCCTTTTCATTTCCTGTCCTGCAGGGTTGGGTTTGGTACTTCACTAGTTGCTGGTTGGCGATGGGGTGTGGCCTACTAAAAGATATGTTATAATCAAAGGCATTCAAAGAAGTATGTAAATAGATCATGCTTCAGAGGTAGACACGCCAAATACTTCAGGAGTTGTGTATTTACCCTCTTTAAATCTACTCCACATAACATTTTGGTTCTTTTTTTATAGGCGGAATTTTTTCTAGGTCCAAAATTTAGTGCAGCAACGAGGAAGGATGACACAAGCACTTATAAATGTCACCACCGCAGTGAAGTGGGTTGTAACCAGTTGACATAATGGTTTAAGCATGTGTCAAAGCATGTTATCCACTAGCCATATCCCCATACCTGCCTGTCTCATTACAACACTGGTATTTAGCACTAGCTCCACAGGAGTGGGAGCAGGCACTCATTGCCAAGTTAGATGGGCCTGGTTTGAAGGCCTCGTGAGCTTATGTGCATCGCGACAAGGTTCCTCGGAAGAAGGTCCTTGTGTCCAATTAGAGGGCTGACGTGACACGTGCTCACACTTCCCCACTGTCAGGCAGCTTGTCAGGTAAGGCTTTGAGAAGCACACTGTGGCATTATTCCACAGCGTGTTATCAGCAAGTGACCTGTGAAATCCAGCAGGAAATTGATTGAAATAAGTGCTCGCAGTTGAGCATGTATTTTCCCCATTATGCCTTTCTATGAAGTGTATAGTAGTTATCTTTCACGAGAAAAATGAAAGTATCGGAGAGTTCATTTTTCCCCAGTAAGGATAGTATTCATTGATTTACATTTAATTGGACCCACTTTTTGTCCCACTGTATCATTAGAGGTCTGTTTCTTTTAAATGGCTCTTAAAATGGATTGTCCTCACTAAGTCACAGCATCAGTCCTTGGCAACAAGAAAGATAGACAGAAGAGGCAGGGAGAGATGAAGGGGAGTGGGGGGCTCTTGATAGACGAGGATTTTTCCCTCCTCCTCCTCTCTGTAGCCTCCTCTTCTTGCCCCATTTTCAGTATGATCCACACCCAATGGGCTTTAAAAGAACTCAGGCCCCCAACCCCCCTCCACTGCCGCATTTTGATTGAAATTCATCGGCAAGTTTATTGAGAAATGAATGAGGGAGGCAGCATGGTATTGACTTTGAGAGGAAAACACAACTCATCTTGAATGAGGGGGAAAATTCACCCGTAATTTAGCCGTCATCGATCTGTGCCCCGTCCATGTATTGATCTTCATTTTACAATATTAATTTGCGCTTGCAATCAGCTGTGAAGGGAACCCATTTGATTTCTGTTGGCCGGTAATGTGTCAAAGTCCGCTGATGTCCTTAGAGAAGTGGCACACATACTTTAGATGTCATCTAACAGGATTGAACAGGTGTCTTTGGCCCTTTCTAATAATACAGCCGATTTAACGCCAGCCTGAAATTATGGATGTGCAATCTGTACTATTGCTCCCTTTTAACCGTGTTAATTACATTTTATCTGTTGCAGGAGCAATATCTGTGGGAGACTGTAACTGTCGAGCTTTTTTCATCTGTATTGGCTCAAAGTTCATGAAATTTCAATGAACATTGATCTGTCTCCATTGATTTATCTTAACTGCAGATCTTTGAAATTTTAATTTCCTGTTCATCTTGAGACTGCTGGAGATGGAATCACTGAGTGATAACTGGCTACAGTGGATGGAGATGATATGGTCAGTGTTAAAACAGATGAGGTTTGCTTTGCGTGGGTTTGCTGTGAAAATTCCAATTTGGCTTGGTTTGGGTTTGGTTGATTTATACCATGGTTTCTACATCTGCATGCATGTTTTCTACTCTTTCAACCCTGGAAAATATACTGAGGAATAGCCGCATGACTTCTGATCACCTTGTCTTCTCTTTTAGCACACCATTCCATTTTAACTCCTTACAGTAACTCTGATAAGTTATTCGCTTTATCTTTGTCTCCAATAGACTCCTGCATACTTTTGAATTTAGAAGAGAAGAGGTCATTCTGTGTGTTAATAGTGCTGTGAACTGCATCCATCTAACAGACTGCAGGTGCCTCGAAGGCTTCAGTCAGACTGTTTGACAAGTCACAAATGCAATAACACTTGAATGAACTTCTTGCTTATGCTGTTTATCTGTCTCCCCCCTTTCGAACTCCCACTCCACCTCTAATTTGTGTTAAGGGGAAAGAAAAAAAAATAACTGCTCAATGGTGTAGGAGGAGTGGAGATAAGCTCGAAGCAGTTAAGTATAATTAGCGAAAGTAATAGCTGGCAAATGGCAACAAGGCTAGGTTTTTATCTCCTGGAAAGATAGAGTTATCGTAATAAGCTGTAATGGCTGGCAGGAATGCTAGTACTCTGTGCAGGCTTCCATTCAGGCTCATAGACTTAACAAGGAACAATTTCCCTTGAATTTACTGCTTTGCTCAAACATTTCCCTATGTTTATACTCTGATACTGTAAGTCAATACACATGTTCAATCCACTTTCATACAGACTAAAGGCACACAGAGCTGTATTGCCATGTAAGCACTTCTGGCTGCCAGCATTGGCCATGTTAAACTGTTTCCTCAGAGTGGTTACTCATGTCCCATTTCCAGAGAACATGGAGAAGGAGCAGCAGACCACACTCATATGCCATGTAAAAGCGATTCCCCCTACATTTTAGGTAAATTGGCAGGACTGAGGCCTCTGAAGGAGCTCTCACAGAAAATGTGTTAGCTGCATGAAAGCGCCGCAGATTGAGGCATCAGATCAAAATAAGATTGGGAAGTGCACATTCCAGGCAGAGGAATTCAGCTGAAGGCCCGCCATGGACGCTTGTGCGCATGTGTGTTTTTAAAAAAAGAAAACCAAAAAGAAGGAAATGATACGGTCACAGCTGCACACCGAGTCATGCATTCCACTTCTTCATATTCTGAAACACGATCATTCACTCTCTAGAGAGAATTACTAAAATATTCATAAAAGTGTTCTTTCAAACCTTCGTGGAGGAGAAGCAGGGATCCTTCGCAGGTCCATGCTTCTGCCACTTATCATGTTAATTTCGCTCACATGTGGCAATAATTCTTTTAGTTATTAGCTTTTAAATTTGAAACATATTTGCTGTCACATTGTGTTAGAAAAAATTCCATCATCCCGGAAATTAAAACACGGCGGATCTCTAACCCAGGCAGGGAAAAAGAGACATAAGCAATATAATTGAACAAAACACGTAACCTGTCTAAATCTAAGCAGAAAATGAGAGAAAATGAAAATTCTATTAGTGTCTAATGTTCCCTCTGCCCCCGCACCCATGTGCTCTTCATCTCTCCGGCAAAGTATTCAAATGCAAGCCCTGCCTTACCTCCCCGTGTCTCTTTTTCTCTAATTATCCATGAGGTCAGTAAGCAAAATGGGGAAGAAGCCAGGAGATCAATACAAATTATCCCTGAGCAAACCAGTGCTGACAGTTTGAATTGCAGCATATGTTTACCCAAAATCAGGCAATTTATCTTAATATCAGGCGAGTAATGCAGCAGGGGTGAGAGGTCACACAATCTCTCCACCTCATAATTACCCGCCTCTAAAACAGGAAAGTGGTATTGATTGGCCGCGGGCCGGGAAGCGGGCGTGACTGGAACGTGCCAGTGACCCCCCCACCCCCACCCCCTGCTATCAAACCTCCCATAGCAGTCTCTGTCCCTCCTCCTCCTCCTCCTCCTCCTCCTCCTCCTCTCCTCGGCTAGACTCCCTACCCTGTGCAGGATTTATGGGATGTGTGTGGAGGGTTTCATGTTTCCTTGAAGTGACTGAGAAGCCTTACAGGAGGGGTAAGGATGGGCAGAGAGGTGTGTGTGTGTGTGTGTGTGTGTGTGTAGTGGGTTTGGGAGGGTGGTGGAGGGCGGGGGTGTTCTTTCACAACATTCTGTTGGAAGGTCAAAAAGGACCAAACACATTTTTGGATTCATCGCAGAACTAGATTTGGTCCTCAAAAAAAGAGTTAAGTTTATGCGAAATTAGACCATAACCATGTGTCAAGGATTAAAGACATTTAGGTGAAGAAGGTAAGAGTGTGAAAAAGGCTCCTGTCAATGTGTGCGCATCAGGAAAACGCGAGAAGAGTCATCCCAATGACTCTTGGAGAAGCTCAGCAGATGAAAGAAAATCTTTGCGTGGAAGAAAAAAATGCACGGAGCAGTGCAGTGACTGCACATTTATTGTCTAGATTGAATATAAGTGCTAAGTATATATCATCAGCGGCTCTTACAGGATTATTGACATTGTCTGTGTCTGTCTGCGCCAGTGTACATGCTATGACTACAAAACTGTCAACTCATCAACTGACAGCACCGTTTAGCGCTAATGCAAGTCTCCATCAGCTGTCAAAAGCATTTGCATGAAATCAATAGCAGATGGCAGTCTGTGTCACCAATTTCATTACGCCGGGGTTGTTACAAAGATCATCTCCATGATAGATGAGATGGCGACATGTGGAGATCATGGCTGACGCTTGAACTGGGACTGCCCAACGCTGGGCTGCGTTTTTAACGCAACAGGAAACAATTGACAAGAAAATATATATATTTTTTTAAATTTGACACAATTTCAATTCCTACAGAACAAAACAGGGATTACTGATAACGTAAATTCAGTTCAAACCGTGCTTTGAGGCCTGAGCCTTCCAGAAAACATTCATCACAATTCTTAGGTCAGGCATTTACAGTAGGGCATCATTATCATTGGGAAGGCATGTCAAACAGTGCACCTCTCCCAACCTATGTCTCCGTCCCATACTGTATGTCTGTCCGGCTGTGTTCCCAGCATGCCTGGCGGGTTGTGTAGGCCCCAGCTGAGGCAGAGGACAGGAGAGCGTGATGTATCACCCTGAGAGAGCCCACTGACAGCCTCTGATGATGGATGGCCTGATTATGGAGTGCTTTTTACACATACACAATTTACATCACACTGAGCAGCGGGGTCTGGCAGGGCTGTCGTGCACATACACTTTTTCCAGCAGGGCAAAGGCACTCACACACTTGTGCGTGTGTGTACACATTTACACATGCATAAGACTGTCAGAGTGCATAAGATAAGGGAGGGGGGGGGAGTAGAAATAACAAAAGAAAAGGGGGCAAATTCCTCGCTACATTCTTGTCATGTACGATCAATACTGCAGATCAATCCTTTATTAAGGAGGAGATGACTTTCCCCCCACATTCCGAAGCAGACCTTTGTCGTTCCAGGACACATGATGACATGTCAAATCAGATTTCCAGCAGTGTATGTATTTGTGGCACGGGGTTTATTCAGGTGTGTCTGGACTATAGGGGTTGAATATCACTATATTTGTAAGCTGGATCATTACTATCGATTAGCGCCCCCACATTGTCCATGCTTGAACACATAATTGCTCCATTTGATCATGGTCGAGCTGGCAATTACTGTATTCAGGTTTTGGCACAACGGGTGCATGAGCTCTGTTGTAAGTACGAGTGTGAATAAAGTTCAATATTTGTAGGAGTTATGCTTAAAGAGAGCATGACCACTTAGGTGAGAGGGGAAAAGAGAAATATTAAGAAATAACACTTTTTTTTTCTCTCCACTGGCTTTTGCCTTTGTGGCTCTGCGTGTGTGTGATTGTCGAGGGGGGGGTTGCATTCGTTTGCTTCCACATTCTCTGGTGTTCAGCAGGTTCAGCGAGCTGTGTGGTGTTAATGCTGAAATTACATGCTGAGTAATGAGTGATGGGCCAAATTACAGGCTGAACAATGAATAGAGGCAGGCAGCTCTTATTAGTCTCCATAGAAAGCCATTGATTTATGAAGCGCCTTGCTCGGCGGAGTTACTCTCCTGAAAATGATATCTACATTGAGAAGTGATGTTCTCTATTAAGTCGTTCCTTCCCCTTTTACTCGGCTCTCCTCCCTTTCCTACCCCCTCCTCCCCCTCTGCGCGGCCTCCCCTCATCCTCTGTACGAGAGTACACATGATTGTTTAGAATCAGGCGGAGCTGTAAGGAAACCTTCAATTACCCATTAGGACTGTCAGACATAAAACGGCCTGCTCTCACCAAAGTCTGGGTTATGATTCATTTACTTTGTGCCTCTGATTCATCGCCCAATATGCCTCATGCCCCAGATTACTATTTGAGGGGTGGGAGAGATTAATGGCTCCATGGGATCCGCTGCCGTATTTCACAGGCCCAGTGTTGCAGTACAGTTGGTGCAGAAGGGTGAAATGACAGCAACTTACACTAGATCAATGTGTGGACTGACTTTCACAGATTATTAAAGCTCTGTTAGATTAAAAGACCCCCGCTATGTAGTTTGCTGTAGTCAATATTCTGGAGAAGATAAAAAGGGGGAGGGTCCCTCTGAAGGATTCTCAGAGTGATGTAGGTCATCATGGATGTTAATGGAATAGCACTTGGTGACACAAGTGTCAGAGGAGTGTGTGTCATTCTCTATTGCTTATTCTCTCCTCAGAGCGGCTGCTAATGTTTCATAAAACATAGTATCACCCTTGAGGTTTCTTGGAAATTAGGCATTATGAAATGACTTTTGTTCTGTAAACTCTAACAGATTCCTCAATTAGTTTCTTTATATCTCTTGCAAAATTAGTTCTGGAATGGCCCTAATTTTCATCTTCCCATTTTATCTTGCAGCCCTGAATGAGCCCACTATCGACTACGGTTTCCAGAGGCTGCAGAAGGTCATCCCCAGACACCCTGGCGATCCTGAGAGGTTACCAAAGGTCAGTTCAGTGCCTGTGCTGTGTAGAAAAAAAAAACTCAAAAGGGTAATGACACAAAGCTGCTTGGCTTTTAATGTCTTTATACTCTAAATGTGACAAAAAAACAAAACAACATTACCATCAATGCAGAGAACTGTGACCCTAAGCGCTAACAGCTTTGCTTCACATATGTGGCTTTACCCACCAACCAGTGTGGTAATGGTATTGGTTTTGTGTGTGGAGAGAGGCGTAAACTCTCTGTGTGGTAAAATAGCTCAATCAGGCGTTTTCCTCTCCAGTAGTCTGTGGAGATGGTAATCTGGTCAGAAACGACGCCTGCACCCTCATTACCCCACTCATGTTTTCCTTTCATTTTCTGCGGCTCGATTTGGTTTAATCTTTTGTTTACAGAACCCTGTGCCGTAAACCCTCTAGTCTTACTGCAGCTAATAGACAAAGACTGCATGTTATTATGCTTTGGCTTTCTTATTGTTGTTGTTTTTTTCTTTTTCCTTTTTTTAACTTGGGTTGAAAGCCACATCAGCTTTTAGACACACTGGTGTGTCATAAAAAAAAAGACTGGCATAGTGATAAAACAGCATAAGGTGCATATATTTCTTTGTTTTTAAATTCCCCTCTCATACAACATATTCTTTTATTCCTTTGTTTTCTTTTGATTCTCACACTCTTTCCATTTCCTACTGATACAATCTGTCTGTGTGCTTTCACTAATTGCCACCCTGCCAGTAACCATTTTGATGACCGACGTTCCAGATGTGTCAAAAGTAATAATATGACTGATTAGTCAATTCAAAACCCCTTGGCATGTAGTAAAGTGGAGGCCACCTCAGAGTTTTAATAATACTGTAAAACCTTTAAAGACCTTATCTATTAAATCCCAGCAAGCAACACAGCAATATTATTAATGTCCAACGGACAATTTAATAAAGAACAGACTGTGTGCCGGCTATAGATGTTTGACCAAGGCAATGTGGAGAGATAGAACATCACAGCTAGTCGTTGGTTTGGTATATGAAGTGTTTCAATTAGACTCAGTCCCTGTGGAGAGAAGAAGCTACACCTAGACATGAAATGTTACTCTAATATCACGTGTAAACGTTGACTAGAAGCCGAAAGTACACTTTACCTTTAATATCCACATGACTTGCTCTATCTCTGCTGGCATGACCGGTCAATCTAACTACACTGCCTTAGTTTTCAGAATTCGCACAGTTTTTATTTTATTTTTTTATGAAATTCCCATCTTTCCAGCAAACAGAGACATAATGTTAACATGGTTTTATTACAAAGAAAGCCCACTTCTTTCCTTGAATACAAAGCGCTGTTGATTGTGAGACACATTTTGACACTGAGCCTGAGATTAGTTTCCTGGGCGAGCGTATACTTAATATAGCACGGTCTCCCAGCCTTTGCATGAAACAATCACAGAGTGAGATGAAACCCTGCACTTCCAATAAACAACATAAATATTTGATTTGCTCTCTAATGGACCCAAATATGGGGTTCAGGGGGCATGTAAATGATCCCACCAAGTGATTCGTCATTGTTAAGCTTGCCATCTGAGGGTCAGCTCTCGGGGTCAAAAGCACATTCCCAATAAAACAGCCTGCGGCGGGCTGAGCCTGGCATGTACATTTGGAATGAGAACAGAAGCAGCATATAGAGAACAGCCATTACAGGGTGCAGGTGAGGCAGGGAGACTCTATAAAAAGAAGATAAAGCTGGAGGACGTGCGGTGTGCATTAGCAGAAAGGCAAATCGACACCAAGCCCACTCACCGCCTCTATCCCCCCCTCCCTCCCATGACTTCACCCTCCAGTTGATAATATTACTGCACTATTGATTTCCACCAGCCTTCTCCCTGGGACCAGTAAGACACGTGGTAATTGTAAGGAGACAGAAAGCCAATATGGGAGTGCTCATGGATAGCAAGGGATGCACGCTAATATTGTTGCTACACAGAGAAAAAAAGGGGGGAAGCTGCCCCTGATTGAAGTTTACCTCGTAATTCTAAGACAACATCGCAGATGACAGTCTGACCCTGTGGGAGGAGTGGAGATATAAAAATTCAATGCAAAGTCCAGGGTGAATATGAAAGTAATAAGTGTGAGCAGTCAAGTGATGAGAAAGGAGATTGGTTTGCGGGCATTGCGTTAAGTGAAGAGAGACTTTGGAATTCACCCTCCTTTTTAAGATCTTGTTATAAAACAATTTTCTATTCATAATATAAAAAAGACAATTTATAATACCATTTTGTGCCCTCTGGCAGTAATGGACAAATAGACTGGATATCACATTATATCACACTCAATTTCTCTCTTCTGTAACAAATTAGATTCATTATGAAATTAAAAGTGGAAACTCAATATTGTTTTATTATTAAGCTGATTGCTTTGGATTCTATTCTTTCCCCCCCAAAATGAGCAGAAGCCCATTCTTTTCCAATTCCTTGTGTAATCCACAAGGAAAAAAATATTACAAATGTGTTCATGTCAAGCAATTACCCATGTATTTAAATGAATCTCTCTTCCTGTGCTCTTTGAAGTACCTTCATCTAATGGCCCTATGCTTCTAAATGCATTCATTACCTCAGGCTAGAGCTAACAGAGTAATTGCCTTACAGTTTTATAATGGCATTAGCACTCCAAGCTACATAACCTAGGCCCTCTTTTATTAACTGTGATAATATAAATACAACATCCACGTTAATCTACTGCTTGAAGACTCGTATTTGGATTTGGAATATTTAGGTATTTTTTTTTATAACACATCATTTAGTAATTCTTCCTCAGCTTTATTTTTTTTTCTCAGCAATAACATAAAGCAGCTTTTAAATCCTAGGTGATCAGTCATCTGAGCCGTCCCGTTCAGACATTTGTGCAGCGCAAGACCTTTATGCAAAGCGTCGCAAACAATAGTAGAAATCAGTCACGCATTTGTCACAGAACAGCAGAAATCATTTGAAGCCTTTAATTGTATCAATTTAACATGGTGTGTTCAGATATGTCTCCATGACAAGAAAGCCAATTACACTTATGCTGGAGCAGGATTGAGATTTACATGGAAATGCCCTCGGAACACTATTCCGTGCTAATCGTATTCACAGCGTGAGCTGATGCACATGAAAGCGTCTCGTCAGAAGAAAACAAACTTCTTCCTTGATTGGGTGCAGCACTTCTCATCATCCGCGGATATGACTAGGTTGCCACTTAAGCATAGCCCTGCGAGTCAGCTCGGTTAGTTAAGACACCACGCGGTAAACGACAGATTAAGGATGAGAGGCAATATCGTTTTCTCTCCTCCTTTTTCCAAGCTGTCCTTATGTCACTGCTGCAAAGTACCATATGGACAAGGAGGGAGAGGACGTTTTACAGAGAATGAAACATGGCTTGTGAACGCGACAGTCTTAATTGCTTTAATTGTTGTTTAAAATTGAGAGCCATGTAGGGGATCTTGAAATATGATAGAATAGATTATTGGTAATTATTAACTGCAGACAAAAAGAAAGAAAACCACTTTATCTCACTCAGCAAGTGAGAGAGAAATCTGTTCTGCCTGATGAGAACACATCAAGACAGCTGGTCCTCTCATTTAGTCTACCTGCTTCACGACAACCATAATTCTTTATTTGTATGCAAACTAGATGCATGCAACGTTGAGCATACACACCAATTTCAGAGGTAAATGCCCATTCTAAGAGCCACCCATCCGGTAACTTGGGGTGGATTAAGCGATATGTTTCTATAAGAGTGCATGGCATACGCTGCAAGTGGCTTCCACAGTGATTCATCTTGATAAATCAAGGATTGTGCTAGATATGCTCCTTAGGATGAAAGGGCCCGTACACACCCTCCGTACACACTGCATACGCTGTGCCGTGGAGATGCAGGCCAAGTCTTGGAGGCCGCCGTTTGAAGGCGCGAAGGCTGTGTTTACATTCATTTACGGCAGCTGCCGTCTTAATCCCACACTGCTACTGCCAAGTGATGGAACACTTCAGACAAATTACCAAGGCCTGCAAAAGAAAACACAGTGAATGTGGGAAGAAAACAAACACCATCTGAGATGTTTCTAGTGACAGATTTGCATTGCTTTTAACCAGAGTTCTAACAGCACAGTTGACAAATCTCTGCTCTCCAGCAGGTGACAACAAGAGAGCATTTTAAAAAGCACACACAACAGCCATGTCTGCAACTTGCCTTTGTCAGATTAAATGCACTCTAAGAGGAGGAGAGGGTTTTCATAGAGCATACTGCCTTGTGTATTATGGAAAACAAAGAGAGCAGTCTGGTTTCTTGAGAGGGATTTAATTGTAAGTGCTGTATTCAAAGAGCAGATAAAAACACACAAATGGGCCAAACCCCACCTAGTTGAAAGCCCCAAAACAGAGTGGGGGGAACAGGATCTGGGGCCAACTCATTTTCACTGTTAAGAGCCAAAGCAACACAGCTAATCCGCATTGTCAAATGGGGGCAAGCATGCAGACATGGATAAGACCACATCCTGAGCATCCGTGTCCCCAAGGCACAAGCACCCAGCTCTTGCTGGATGGGAAGTCATTTGTGAAGTCCTTTGCAACAGCCAGTCAAAGAGGTTAATTGAAAAATTCCTTAATGTCATTACAACAGAACTAGATTAACCCAGAGCTAATTCACTTTATTGTTCTGAAGAGAGGGGACTCGGCACTGAACTCCGGAGCAAACGTGAAGCCCAGAATCATGGGTGAGGTGTTGTTTTTAAAGGACTATGCCAGTTTAATTAAGATAGGGAACATTATTCACTGCTCTGCATGGTTGGAAGGAGCAAAATGGTAGTGCTGTATAAATGCACCTCTGGAGCCTCTTAAATCAAGGTGGCTTTTATTTATGTAAACATTTCTGAAAGTGCTTTGCAACCTTGTCCTGCGAGTCTGCCTGTGTTTTTTTGTTTCTGGGTAGAGTGCCTGACTAAATAAATGAATAAACGAATGAAGGAATAATCCAAGTCGCTAATATTTTCTTGGTCCTTGGTCAGGTCTTTAGCCTGGATTAAACCGTCACGATTCAAGTGTCATAAATTTATGAATGAAATTATACTATTGTGTAAGTAAGCCTGTGCTATTCAATGATACAACATTCATTTTCATCTAGCTTTGCATTAGTCCTTTAGCTTAGATCTTGATTTGATTGAACAATTGGACTTGCTAGAAGTACTATCCACATTACAAAAGTTCTCAGTAAGGTTTGACATCAGAGGTAAATCCAAATGTAAAAATCACACCTGAGACTTCCTGGACCACTCTTTCAAAAATTAGATTTAGTCTTATCATTCTAAGCAATCTGACATGCTTGTTTACTGAACAAGAGGCTGCTTTTTGCATCAGTTAGGGTTAAATAACTCATCTGAAACATTTTAATCCTGCAGTGCATTTCCAATGACATGTGCTTAGCTATCTGTTTAAACATCCAGGTGGTCACTTTTTTTCTAAGGTGGGCAGTGGTTTTAGACAAATATCTGTTTGAGCTTCATGCTCACTCTATTTGTTTTTCTCTTCAGGAGGTGTTACTGAAGAGGGCGGCCGATCTTGTTGAAGCCCTGTATGGAATGCCCCATAACAATCAGGTTTGTACCTCACAACTGTTTTAAGCATGTTCAACTCTTTAAATACCAAACCATTTTCTGATAGCATAAACAAAAGGTGAATTCACTGCCTTTTCCTGGAATAATATTGTAGTGCAAGTTCTTTTTTCTTGGAGTCATAAAGCATGCGAGAAATGAAAATCGTCTGTTAAGAGAAGTGGAAATAATAAACTCTCTGCTTTCTTTTCACCTCTCAGGAGATCATTCTGAAGAGGGCAGCTGACATCGCAGAGGCCCTGTACAGCGTTCCCCGCAACCACAACCAAATCCCGTCTCTCGCTAACACAGCCTCCCACGGCATGATGGGAGTCAACTCCTTCAGCAGCCAGCTAGCAGTCAATGTGTCTGAGTCACAAGGGAACGACCAAGGTGTGTGAATTCAAGGATTTCATAAATTAGAGATTTCTAAAAGTGGGGGTGCAACAGGATTGCAGTTGCTCCTTGGAGGAATTCCAGGTGGTTTGCAGTGACACATACTTCCTATTTTTGTACTGAATAAATTAATAGAACATGTTCTTAAATAATTATAGCATTAAGCAATCTTGCTTATAAAAGCAACACGTCTAGGTGTTAAATTATTTGAAATAACTTTCTATTGTCGTTGACTTTAATTATTAGCTATTTCTCCAAGAAATACTATCTAAGAAAAGAACTGAATGAATGTCCGTCTTCCACCTGTGTTATCCAGTGGGCTACAGCCGGAACACCAGCAGCGTGTCCCCTCGGGGCTACATCTCCAGCAGCACCCCACAGCAGTCGAGCTACAATACAGTCAGCAACAGCATGAATGGCTACGGCAACGCCGGTATGAACCTGGGAGTGCCAAGCTCCCCTGGGTTCCTCAACGGATCCTCTGCCAACTCCCCATATGGAAGTGAGTAGCTTGCCACTCGTGCACGCTGTCGTAGCACTAAGCTGCTGCTGATTTAATTCCACCCTGCGCATTCGTTTTCACTTCTCTGAATTATTCCTGACAAGGTTGGAATATTATTGACGGTAAAAAATATATTACAGCTCATTCGCGGGACCGTGTTTAGTTTAAGTACTTCAGAGAACACACATGTGGCTCCGACCTGCAGAAATATTAGGTGTATTTGACTATTTGCCACCTGTATTTGTTCAACCGAACAAGATGTTGATCGTAGGGGCCTGTGAGTGCTGATCATGTGTCCTCTTGGCAGTAACTCTATCCCGACCTTACCTTAACTGCCCTCTCCCTCCCGAGCACTACTCTCAGCACATTCTCACTCTCGCCCTCCCTCTTTCCCCTTGCCCTCCCTGTCGTCTCTGCAGTTAAACAAAAGAGCGCCTTCGCCCCTGTGGTCCGACCCCAGGCCTCCCCACCCCCCTCCTGCACCAGCGCCAACGGCAACGGACTGCAAGGTGAGCCCCCCTCACCCCCTCATCCTTTCCCTACGGACTACTGGTCAGATACCGCTGCTCAGGCCTCTGTCCGGTTTGGTGAGGGATTAATCATTACAAATATATGCATTTTGACAGGCCAATTTACACCTTTCAGTTTGCATTCAAACACACACACACTTCCATAAAGCATGCTCTCTCTCTCTCTCTCTGTCTCACACACACACACACAAACAACAGTGTAGGATGGCAAACACGCATCCTTGTTGCCCTTACATACAAATGATCTGCTCCGATGTCGCAGGAAGAGACCTTCGCCGAATTGTTTCAGTAATTATGTTTATTAGGTTTTGTGCACGTGTCATGACCAACATGATTGCATTGAAAACAAGCTTAGCTGTAGTGTGTGCCCCAAGATTAATAACATTGGGCTTAATGAAGTGGGAAATTAAAGTTCATCTTGCTACACGTTCATACTTATTAATACATGTTGTGCAGAAATTAATGAGCAATGCCTTGCCATCATCTGCGCTGGCAAACTTAAAAGCATTTCAACCATGACTCTACAAATATACTCAGAGTAATATAATAATATATCATCCGAGCACTTCACTAGTTGCCTAATTGTTAAAACGTGTGAAAATACTGAATATATAAACTCTTAGGATGAGCTACAGTTGCTAATGATATCCCAAGCAGATGGTCTTGGTGAAATAACGGGAGCTACCTTTGATCTCGGCTAATCTCTCTTGGATAATGACGCAAAGGCCCAACTTGGGGGAAATGCAGGACTAATGCGCTGCTCAGCCTCAGAGAGTCGACGCTAAAGAGATGAGAGGAGGGAAAGAAGTGACGGGAATGAATCCGAGTGGAATCT
Source organism: Anablepsoides cearensis (assembly GCA_032275365.1). Taxonomy (NCBI): domain Eukaryota; kingdom Metazoa; phylum Chordata; class Actinopteri; order Cyprinodontiformes; family Rivulidae; genus Anablepsoides; species Anablepsoides cearensis. The sequence continues at coordinate 13,283,036 of JAUBOC010000089.1, forward strand.
GAGGAGCGTCTAGCGCTGTAGGATTGTGGCATTGACCGTGTTGTTGCTCTGCCGTCACCACAGCCGGGTCTCCTGGGAGTCTGGGGCCAGTGTTTGCCATTACCCCAACGCCAGGAGAAATATCACACATAGCAGGACTGGCGCGCTGAGGGCTGAAATGTCAGAGCAAGAGGGAGGGTTTTTTTAAACTCTACCCCCTGCCCCCCGCCGCCCCGCCCCGTTAGGACATACAGCAGCAGGCTGGCGGACACGGCAAACACTCACAGGCACATACGCAAACAGGCACATTAGGGCATACATTTACACGCTCAAACGGCTTGACTCAAACAAGCACGCACTGGCACGCACTTACAGACATGCACGCACAAAGTTTAGGTTTCAATAAATTTGCATTTTTATATCCAAACTTGTTTTTTACTGCCAAATCAACTGATCTCTTTTCTCTCTCTCTCTGTTTTTGTCCCCCAGCCATGTCCGGCCTGGTTGTCCCTCCAATGTAAATGCACTTTTGTCATCTCAAGCACCAGTCGACACACTACCACTTCACAGGACACCTCCCCTCCCCCTCCCTCGCCCCCAAGCACACTGCAAAACGCTGGTGTATTGTATAGTCAATCGCTTGTTCTACGGAAAGAAAAAAAAAAGACTTTTTTCCTTTTAATGACTGTCACAACCTACAGAAAAAAAAGGATTTCATGAGGAACAATGTTTTCATTTTCTGTGGGATTTTTTTCCCCTTTTTTCGTTCTCTCCCACATTTTACTCCCCTTGAAGAGGACGCAGGATGATGAAGGATTTATTTTGTATACCTGTCGAGCGGTGCTTTGGCCTCGGACAAGTCCAGTCAGACACAACTCAATACTAAAAAGGACTCTGTAGACTCACCATCTGGTTGTAAAGTAAAAACACTGATGTACAGTACATTTGCCAACAAACTTGTTTGCCTCAGATTGTTCTGTTTGTTTCAACTCTCTTTTAATAGATCCACAACAGTTGTGTGTCTTTATAATGTGACTTTTTTGTATTTTTATGTGTGAAAAAAAAAATTACACAGGGGCCAAGACGGTTTGAATTTCAACTGGAAAATTATATGAAAATATATAATTTAGAAACTTGATCAAAAAAAGTACAATAAATATGAGTAAAAAAAGAACAAAAAAAAAGGGGTGGGGCTGGGCGGACAATGTTGTATCATGTTTCATTCCTGCATTTTAACTTAAATTTTGTAATTTATTGTAGCTAGAAATCATCTTCAAAAGAAAAAAATCCTCTGACTCAACAAGCACACTGATGTGTACAAAAACACTGCTCTGTTGATGAATATGATGTACTTCCACGTCTAGAGCTTCCTTTTAAGCAAGTGTGTTTTGCCATGTTTTTTCAACTTTTTTGCTAGCACTGTAAATTAATGCATTCCTAGGCTACTGTGAAGTCTGTTTCTTGTTGATGAGGAGCAGTCTCCTTTTGGCTCCAACTCCCTTCTGTGTTTTATATGTGGTTAAAAAATGTAGACTATTGTGATATTGCCAAACTTGTGCTAAATATTTATACATCTGTCTTTTTCATGTTCTTTTAGATCAACTAAAAAAAAAGTAAAAAAAACCAAACAAAATTAAAATCCATTGAGAATGTAGGAGGATAGTAGTTCATTGTCACATTTCTGTTTTAATACACACTTGCGCTCACTGAAGGAAATTTTGTAACATATCAACTATAAATAATGTATTTATCTCTGAAATTTTGTATATTGCTTTTCATTATGTATGTATTAATCGTCATGCCCTTAATATAGTGATGCAGCACAGATAATTCAGCCAAGAACTGTTGCCTTCATTTGTTTTTCTTTTTGTATTTGATGAAATGCAATGTGCATATATTTCATGTGTATCCTCAAAATTTGTGTTACACCGTCAAGACTCTCTGTCCATTTTTTTAAAGGGAAGTCAAACTTCATTGTTTATTTTTATATTGATTTTAAATTATCTATACAGACCATTTTGGAGAAAACTTTGTTGGTTGTACTGTCAAATAAATTGTTTGTGAACCATATGATAGTTGTTAAGATCCAATAGAGACTAACGTGCATGAGGGACAACCTTGGAGATAAAAAAAAATGACTCCATTTGTGGTTGTATTTTTTTCTGTTTTGTAGAATGTATAGAAGTCATTTTTACTCACCACTTAAGACTCTGCCACATAGCTTAAATGTGTTTACAGGGAAGACAATTTGAAATTGCCATCATTTGGAATGAAAACAGAAATGAAAAAAAAGTGATGTTTTACTATTAAAATTTTCAGTAAAATGAAACAAAACGATAGTTCCTCAACTGTGGACTTCTTCAGTTTTAAGCACAGTTTGGATGGCAGACAAACTGACAATCAGAACCAAGAAAAAGACAGTAGACCCATCTGAGGACAAACCTGTGATTCATCTGTAAGATGTAGTGTTTAGACATTGCTATGGAGATAACTGTTTGAAATCTGTGGAAAAGTGTAACATCCATAAAAACAATGAAAACTGCTCTTTACTCATATTTTTTTCAGCAAAGCATTCTGACATTGTGACACATTTTTTTAACGGTCTTTGTATGAGCTCGTCCTGAATCTGTGGAGCTTCAAAGGTTCATTGTAGTCATTCATAAACAGTGCAAGCTTTTTATTCAAAGCACCTCAAATGGGGCTCATTCAAATCCCTCATTTCATTGCATTAAGCCACCTAGTTAATAAAGAATCAATACATTGAAAGAGCAAGGTTATCCTTTGTCTATAAGGGCTGGTATCGTTTTGAACCTCTTATAGTTTGAGTGCTGAAAAGAGGGGGGCACTGTGAAATCTATACTCATCAAGTGGGTCAAACAGAAGGATAGAAGTGTTTGAGGGAAGAACAGTGGTTCTCCTTAAAAACAACTGAGCATCTTATCTGGCATCCTGATTGGTCGCGGAGTGCAGGTCACAAAATGTCAATTTCTCATCAAGGCAACATTGTCCGAGGCCACGTCTGCCTTTAATGCACAATTAAATGACAGCAACCTGAGTGGTAATCAGCATATTGCAGCTTATTATGTTAGCCGGCATGCACAGATCTCGCAGCAAACGAGATAGCCCACAAGCTGCTGATAGCGCAAAGGACAGATACACTGAAAGCAGCAATTTAATTTTCAGCTGCCTTGCTCTTCAAAAAAAATTTCCCCGATAACCCTGCAGGTCTGATAACACACATCTGCTGCCTGACGTTGCAGTATTTGTTTCAGATACACAGGTTTGGATCTGTTACCTTGCCTTCTGTTAGGTAAAAAGTGTTGCGTGAAGTCTGTGAATGAAACAAAAAAAAATAGCTGAGTGAAACTGAGAGAAAGAAAAATGACGAGGGTAAAAGTTGAATTGAAAAAAAAAATGACAAGTTAGCTCAGTTGTTGTGCGTTTTAAGCGCTCTGAAGCCTGCCAGGCAAGCTCGAGGTACAGTATAGTCTCAGCAGGTTTCTCTGTACCCAACAAACAGCCACTAGCTCTGCCACACCATTCAATCATCGTGAGAGCCTCTTTTATTGGAGAACTCTAATGGCCACCCTCCACCATGATCTTAATGTGTGCATTAAATATTTATAAATCCTGGGTCAATAATGCCCCATAACCAGAGCCTGACAGACCCCCACAGTACCATGTGGCTGCCTCGCTCTCAAACACAGGCATGGGTCAGGGGGTCACACAATCAAAAGGGAGCAAGGCTTACCGCATCCATATGTTGCCACTCTTATCAAGACTTTCCTCAGTACTGGTTATCTGTCAAAGGAAAGAAATATTGAAAGCAATATCGATCTTAACTAGCCTTGTGTTGCCAAGGGCCACTCTTCAAACATCTGCTCATGCATTGTAATATTTCAAAAAAAAAAGAAAAGAAAAGAAAAGAAAAAAAAAAAAGAGTCCTCTCAATAATATAAGCCCGAGCTGTAATATTGAACATCACTGTATGACACAGGCACCCCGAGCATGACTAATAACCAACCTATTATGAAGTGGTACTGGAGGTTTTTTAAAGCCCTGAATGTTTCTTCATCAGTGTCGGGTTAATTGTGCAGCCTGGCGTCTAACATGGGTGACTCGCTACTTTTTTTCCCCCCTTTTTGTTTCTTCCGTGTCTCTTTTACGTGACCAAATCCTACGCTCCTGTGCTGTTCAGGTGAAAGATTGTGCTCCGGTGATAGCGCGCACAAAAGGGCGGCCGGACAATAAGCCAGTCAATGGAGAGCTCCAGTTGAAAGCGCCACAATGGCCGTGCATGCTGGGAATTGGGCTGGATGATATAAAGGAATGAAACCTTCATTGAGGCCATGGAGGACAAGCATTCAGAAAAGGGGTTTTGTTTGCTCTTTATCAATCGGCGCTTTCCCATGAGAAAAAACAATTCGAACTGACCTTAAAAAGAGAATATATATTACCTTGCAGATATTCTCCCTTATTGAGAGGCTTTTGCATTCACTTTAAACGACATTTTCCGCATGTTGTCGAAGGCAGGTCGTAAAATTAAAAGGTAGACGATAGTTTATCGCGTCTGCTCAATGGGCAGTGCTGAGAAGTACATTTTTGGAGGATTTGCTCTGGCAGTGGATTTGTGTCACGATCGCTGAGTGCAGGAAAAACAATAGTGACTTCAAGCCTCCCGAAGTTTATACACAAGAAAAAAAATACTTCTGTGAATCATAAAAAACTGCACAAGTAGATCATAACTTTATTATGAAGCAAAATAGGGTATCTGACCTTTTTTGAACAATTCAGCATTTGAATCAAAACAGAGAATATGCCCCCCCACCCGTTTTATTTTATTTTATTTTTTTCAAACAGTCCCACAATAGCAAAGCCTTGCGTCTGTGATTCTGTAAATCAGATAAGATACTTCTCCCCTGTTAATGTACACTGGGAGTCAGTTTTGCAAGAAAAAAAGAAAAAGAAAAAAAAACTTGTGAAAGTGGAAATTTTTCCGATCCTTGCAAAGATTTCCACTTCACTCACTACAGTGACGAAGGAAGAGCAAGGTATCCCAGTGCTTCAGCATCCATTAAACTTGTATTTGGGTGTCATTTGATACTTCATCAATGTTTCAGTGCAATTCAAACCCAAAAATGCAGGATTTAACTCTGCCAGAATGACATCACTCATTGTGTTTTCCTTCAATATCAACTTCACTTAGCCTTAAAATTACAGTGTTACGGTTGTTAGGTTAGTGCGCGCAGGACTACGGTGATAAAATAATATCACTTGAACTGTATTTTTTTGCCAGTCTCCACCTTATAGAGCTCCTTTCATAGTAGTCCTCTGTAGTGCTTTGTCCAGTAGTTCTGGATATGATATCATCTATTAATAATGTATTGGCAATGGATTACATAAAAAGAGAGCAGAAATAACATCCAATATTCATGCCCCCTGAGCTTGAGTGTGTCCAATCCGTTTGGCCCATAAAACCTTAGCCCCATTTCCATATCCGCTGTGGGTCACAACAGGTCTGCCGCACAAAGGCTCACAGAAAAACTCAACTCAGGAAAAGGGCAGTAAAAATTGGGTGGATTTCTGAACCCTTATGAAACAGCCCTCCTTTGGAAAAAGAAAAAAAAAAGTGAAAAAGCCCTTTTCCGATTTCAGCGCCTGTGAAAAACCTGTTACTGTATTTCCCTCTTTAATTGTGCCACTTGAGAAATTGACGTGCCTCTGAAACATGGCATGAATCTCGCAGTTATTGCAGTCCCCTTGGCAGGGAATGTTGATACAACATCTGCATGCTATAGAAAGTAATGGAAGTAGCAGAGGTGGCAGCTGCAACTCTACAGGAAGTGTGCCATTTTCAGGCAGCGCTGCTGTGAGAACCACTAACTGCCAGCCTGGTCTTGCAGGCAGCTCTGATTGCCAGGACACTATGACAAACACGCAGGGGCTGGGAGTGTTGCATCCTGGGGGATGACAGCTTCTGTTTGATTGTCAATAAGGCTCATTAGCAGAAAAAATGGAGAATGCGAAAAGAGATTAAATGACTTGCAACCGGGTCCCCCTCATGTTTCATTACAGTGGATTTATCAGAGCCTTTATTATATCAATTCCATTAAAGAAAAGTAAAATCCCTGCACCTCCTCAAACAGCAAATCTGCAGGAAAGTCTACTTTTTAAAATGATTCACAAACGACATATTACGCAAGATATTCCAATGAATGCTATTCAAAACGCTTCAGACATCAGTCACGCCTTACACAAACCTCTCCCCTGCTCTCATTTTAAGAACAGTGGCGGATGTTTTCCTCCATCTTAGGGAAGAACGGCCAACAAAGCAGCGTGTAAGGGCCTTTCCCTGAAGAGTCCTTGTCACGCGGCGCCAAACCTCTGTGATTATCGTTGTTTTTGCAGAGAGTGTCCACGCCTGCCAATACCGCTGTTCCATAAATGAATTTGGCCCCTCGTCAACGAATTACCTAACACGCAGAACTGTGTATGTGTCACATCCAATTCCAACTCACCGGCTTTGGTGGTGTGTGTCAGCTGGAGGACTTAATCATCAATCGTCAATCATAATAAGCGAAGCACATTGATAGGGGTGTTTTGTTTTTTTTTCTTTTTCTCCTTGACGGTTAAATAAAGTGTAAGGGGAGAAGTTAAAAATGACCTTGTAAAATTGGGACCACGATTTATATTCCTAATTTAGTGTATGGATTAATTATTCTTGGTGACTGTGTGTATCAGTTTTCATGTGGCAAAGCTTTGGAGTTATATCCACTTGATGAAATCATTACTCCCTTTCATAAGGAAACACTGGAATAATTTCTATCAGTCATATCTTGATGTTTTTTTCTTGCTCAGAACCAGCTTTGCATATATTTAGAAGCAAACTTTTAATTAATTCCTAATTGGTCAGTTTATATAAAAAGGACTTTTCCAGCATTAGTTGCTAATCTATAATTCCCATCTCAGATCATACAAAATTAATCAGTATGACCTGCTATCAGGCTTTTAATGCAGCCACACATACACATTACATGTTAACTGGCAAAGCATGTCTTTGGAACGAGGCTGAAAAATCTGGCTCATATTTTCCCTCAGCCTGATCCATTGCACTCCTCTCTCCCGTCATATAGATCGGAGTCTGCAGGGGCCAGAGGCGCTGACAGAGCCCAGATGCTCCCAGTCTGTCTGGGGGGACTGGGGAGACTGGTGCCATGGGGTCCTGGAGCCTCTGAAGTGCCGCCCCTCCATCAACGTGACCAAGGCTAGACCTGCACTTTCTCCAAGCTGAGACACACTCCTCGCTATATGCTGACAACCACGTTGCATAGCTGCAGATTGATACACGCACAGATATGCACTCAAAGGTAATCGCTCTCGCGTAATGTATGACCATTCATCAGCCGTTCTTAATTAGAGACCCCCAAGACTGATGCTTGAGTTCACAAGGTTACAATGGCACACCGATACAACATTTCTATTATTTATGCACGCAAAAAAAAAAAAAAAACACACGCTTGCTGACACCTTGAAGAGTTTTTTTCTTATTTAATCTCGCTCTTTTTTTTTTTTGTCACAACTGCCGTCAACCAGCTCGTGTCGACGGGAGTCTCTTTGTTCTAATGAGACGAACTTTTAAAAAAACTGGGGGGCGCCACACGAATCCTGTGTCCTCCTGCTTTTTCTCTCAAAACACAAAGATCATTACAAGAGCATCAAAGTATGCCATGTTTGAAATGATGGCGCTCTTTGTAGTTGTGGCGGAGCACAGAGTGTGTTGGTATTAGATGCTGCTGTGGCAGCTGTCGTGGCTGGCTGCGCGGTGCCTCGGTGTCAGGGCCTCAGAGAAAAAGACTGTCCCGGCAGACAGACAGAGGGGGAGGAAACCCGATACCGCAGCCAAAACCCAGTCTAATGTCTGTATATCCAGCTATCTACCCCTGTGCCTATCTGTCTGTCTGACTGTTGGACACTGCCTATCTGCATGCTGGATACTCCTCTGACTCCCCAGCAACATTGCGCTGCTCGCAGCTCAGTTTAATACATTCCAGAAAGTTGTAGCTTTATTTATTTTAGGCACCCAAAGTTTGCCGGAAAAAATAAAAAAATAAAAGTAGCTATTTATGAAACCGGATTAATTCTGCAGAGTCCCCACTACTTGTTTCAAAGGGTGCAGGTTGTGATAGCGGTAGAGTTATGAGCCGACATGTATGAAGAGAAGAAGATGGAAGCACAGAGTGTGTTTGTGTTTGATGTGGGGGCAGAAAATTGTTCCATAATGAGGAGGGGTGCCAGGATATGAGATGGGAAGCAGGGAGTTGGAGACAGGATATAACTTATGAGAAGGGAACTAATGTTCGGAAATGCAGAGGCTGTTGTTGTTGCGGCGGCTTTATATAAGCCAAAATTTATCTTACCACTATCGGCCAAGATTAATACAGCCCGGCCAGGTCAAAACCCCGCACTGACGCCACGGATGCCACCAACCGCATCCCCGCTTTTTTCTGGGGCTCAAATGAGTGTGTGTGTGTGTGAGGGAGAGGGGAGCGAGAGCGCGCGTGTGAGGGGGTTAATAAATGTTGAATCAAACGCCGCACGAGACACTCACACTCCTTAAGGGTTGCCCATTAGCGGTGTGTGGGTGCATGGGGAGTTTATCAGTGTCTGGGTGATTTATGAAGTCAGACTCAATATCATCCACTTCACCCACACACATATGGACGTACACATGTGAACACACCAGCATGCATGGCCACGTTCTCACGCACTCACACAGCCACGCACTCTCGCGCGGTCTCGCCGTGAAATGGAGGCAGATATAGGAGCAGAATTAGGGGTTTCACAGAGATTAACAGTGCGAATGATGAGGTTGTCTCAACCTTTTTAATCTAATTTCTTTTTTTATCTCTGAGCCAGCATCATTTAAAGATGGCCTGTATGGTGAAAAAGGACGACAAAATAATATTTATAACATTTAACTGTGATAAAAACGTAAACATGTGGGAAATATTTGAAAAATTAATTTTTTTTTTAGCTGTCGTGATTTTTTTTTTGGGGGGGGTAGGTACCTTTGAAAATAACACAGCCAATTACTGGCAACATGTTTGATGCTTTGATACTGGACTTGTTTTAAAAACATCAACCGCACAACTCTAAAGACATCAGTAGTTCTAGTTGCTAAATTCATGGCATTCCATAGAATTTACTTGGCCACAAGCAAAAAAGGAGGGTGCTTACAGTGCACTTCAGAGTGCGCCTGGCTTAAATGGGACCCCTTGTGGCTGTGTCACAGCTCCCTTCGTTAGGGGGCTGACTGTAGCCTGTAGTCACCACAGGCATCATTAGCCCTCTGTGAAACCACAGACTGAGTCTCATTCTTCATCTGCCTGTCTGCTGCCTCAACATTTACGCCGCGATGCAGCTCCAATGGCAGAGTAAGTGAGTCCAGCGGCACGGCAAGACAGCCGCACAGAACTGGACGGATAAGAAATTCAAAAATGCAGCAAAGTTCAAATATATTCAGCGAGCAGGCCACTTGAATTGGTTCTGCAAAGGTTAGAGCCGAGGTTATTTTTGGAGGGTGCATTATTAGGCTACCTGAGCTGAGAAGAAGAGGAATAACTACGAACAAGTTAGGGCCACTGTGGAGCTGCAAAAGTCAGAGAGGAGAATCAAGAATTTAGGAGTTATAAAATAAATAAAGGACTAAGCTGTCACTGTGAAAACATACAACTAAAATAAAAATTGTAGTAAATAAAAGTTCAAGAGGTATTCAGTTAAAGCAACTGTTTTCTCTAGACATGCACAAGCACTGCTGCCATCGCCATATGCTCTTTAAAAAAAAAAAAAGTAATATGTCCCAACGGGATTAAACAAGGTTGTGATGAAAATAAAGCAACACATAAACATTTAAATCACAGATTAAATGTGCAGGATGAATTCAAGGTTGAAATGTTGATTTCAGTTTCCCGTTCTGTACTGCCCTCTAATGGAAAACACCACTCAGAAATAGAAGAAGCAGCTTTGACAAACCAAGCTGCAGCAGGGAGAGAAGGCATACAGCATAATTAATTATGAGCTTAAACTGAGTGGAATTCATAGGAAATCAGTGTTTAAATTAAACACAGTTAAAGTGATAAAAAAGTGCAGATTTGTCATTTTTCGAGTTGTATTTATTTAAACAAGTTGAGCAGAGTATATAGTACATAAGACTTCTCCACTCTAGGTGGATTATAAGGAGAGAGCAAACAATGAGATCTAAACGAAGACAAAACAAATGCTTCACTACAAAGCTTTGTAGCCATAAAATTCTGAGCCTTTATCACTGGATGTTGAACAAAGCATTCACTTGGCAGGAAATTAAAAAACCAACGAGAGGTACAAAGACTAATTCTGCTTAGGAAAAAAAAACAACAACAACAACAATGCATGAGACATATTTTTAAGGGAATAATAATTATTCTTTAGAAAAACCATTCCAGCACTATCTGGCAAATGCAACAGAGACCCACGGGAGCATATGTTTGTAATTCCTACTGTTCTCTGTTTAAGTTATTTTTGTATATTCTAATTCTGCAACAACTCTGTATCACATTAACTATGCAGCATCTCTATTCTTAGATTTTAAAAAAATCAGTAAAGTGAATATTTACAAGTGATTCCAGTTGTTCCATAGTGTGTGGCAAGCACACCTAACTTTATCTGCTTGTTTTGTGTTTTTTTTTTTAAACAACAACAAAATCAGTAATAAAAACAGAACCATGTACGTGTGTGTGTGTACTGAATAAAGGACAGTTGGGCTCTGTCATGCTTCAGCTTTCCCCTCTCTGCCTCTCATGGGTGAGCAGCCATTGTTTGAGATGGTCGCCCTTGCCGCTCATGTACGGCCCACTCTGTCCAGAGCTGGAAATTACTCGGTGACAAGGAATGAGGAGAGGAATCTGGAACAGTTAGACAGAGAGAGAGAGCAGTGTGATGCTATGAGAAGAAAACAAACAAACATGTAATTTCATATATTTATTTTTTTGCAAACAGTGCACAACACTTTTATGTGCACACAAACTTTAAAAAGGTGGTTTATCTTTCCTTTATAATTGAACACACACATTAGGCAGAAAAAAAAATATAACTTCCAAAAAACTAATCCAAATCCACACAAAACTATTCTTTGAATAAAAACAGAATAAGCTCTCGAGTTCCCACCTTAACGTTTATCCTCACTGCAAATCTAGCAGATAGTTGACGAGAGTATGTATTATGTATTAAAGAAAGTAGGGTTTACCTCAAAAACGATGCGACTTAAAAGTAACCAACGTGCAGAAAATAGGATCTGCACCTTTTCTCGTTTATTTTTCACTTTTCATGTTCTTGTGCTGCGTGAAAACAAAGTGCCACACCAGAAGTTTTGGGTTTGATCCTGCACAAATCCACATTCCGGGTGATGGCTCAGTCTTTAGATATAAATGTTTTTTTTTTTACTCTTTAATAGTGAAAAGCAAAGAAGCAATCAAAAATTAATGGGCAAAAACACCAGCAGGATGAATATTCAATCAAGAGGGTGTCAACATTAAGATCTGATAACCCTGTGATCATTAAAAAGAGGAAGTCGGTGGAGCGTTTATGCTTGTTGCAGACGACTGCCAGGGGGGTCCCAATTTCTTTGTAAACTAAATGGCTGGAGAAAGATTAAACAAGCAAGCCTAAAAAAAAAAAAAAAAAAAAAACACCCAGCATTGTGAATTCCAAACAAGAAGAGCGCTAACGGTTGGAGTGAAACACTGGAATTATTGCTAAAATATTCTTAATGCTGCCCTCATTTTGTTCTTGGTACTCTGGCAGAAAAGCATCCCAGCCACACTGCTGCTCTGTGACCGTATTTCTCCAATTTAGCCACGCTGCACGTTGAATTGATGGTTTCACTTCCAGCCTTTCATATGAAAGTTGGACAAGCAGTATGTTTCAGTTAAAATCCATCATTAAACCCGCTTCCATATCAACAGCAATAAAACTTTCTGATCCCCAGATTAACCTTGCAGACAGAAAAATACTGCTCGTGTATTCGGATCAATATCATTCCCCGGGTTTGGAGGGAGAGCGGGGTACCCTCAAGGCCTTCGGATCTGCCTCTTCACATAGGGGGGAAAAGAACACTACACCAGGCTTATCAATACTCAAATCCTGGTGAAGAAGAAGTGCCACAGAGAGACGAGGATCGATTGAGCACACTGAGCTTTTCACAGCTGAAGCCCGAGTGGAGCGGTGCTGCTGACAAGTAATTGACACTGACAATCTGACTCTGGATCTGAATCAGGAGCTAAGGGCTCAGGCTTCTAGCCTCACTGACAAAAGGAAAGAAATGTCTGTAAAACAAGACTGAGCACTATTTTACAGCCATCTAGCAGCGTTGCCACTGGCTAATGTAATGTATAAAGTACACTAAGAATTTACTGCAATGTATTAAAACCTAAGCATGCTCTTAATTTTGACAGAAGTACTTCTAATTGTGAATGATTTTTTTCATACATGTTTTAACCTGGAAAAATGCAGCACTAAAAGGAGGATTATACACATATTATTTCTTACAAGATATAAGGGAGAACATGTGCTTTGCTGTACAAGACGTGCTCTCAGCCCTCACTGAGCACACCGGTGGTGCCCACAGCACTACATGGGCCGAGTTAAACAGGCTTTGATCAAAGGGTTTGATCAAAAGAAGACACACCGCTTGCCCTCTAGCCTTCCATTTTGTACACAGTGGATTCATGGGCAAAACGATGCGGACCAGGTTTCCTACAAGAATCGGAGATTTGTAGTGAGCGTCTGCAGTAAAGACGTAAGAGAAGGAGAACAAAAAGTGTGGGCTTAAAATCATGCTGTAGGTAGAGTTTTTACTCCTCAGCTGATCTCAGAGGGACGCATTGATTTTACCACTTCATATACGGGAGCACACCTACAGTTTAGATCACATATCCTGCACTGGGAAAAATGTAAAAAAATATATATTTTTGAGGAAAAACTCTTGACGTGGGCACAATTAGTTTAGTGTTAAAAGTGTCTTTTTAAAAAGTCTGAAACGAGACAAAGAGGATGAAAATCAATCAGCACATCATTTTAAAATGTAAGGTAAAGTTTGAACAAACCTGTCTTTGTAAAACACTGACTAGAGGTATGTTATATATGATTGTATGTATTTAAATGAATAAAATGAACAGTTTAAAAAACATGTACCCATCATCATTTACTGTTGTGTTTATGCCTTCATTTTACAAGCAATGAATTATTGGCTTTAAATCATTTGATGTTGTGCAATTAATTTTTTTTAAACAAATATGGGCAAAAATTTTAACCAAATACTTAAATAAAAAACAACTTAATAAGAATAAATTTTAAACTGTTGCAAATGAATTTAATATAAACAGTGTGATTGTACAACTGTAATACAGCTCTGTATTTAATACTGTATGTGATGTAAGATCTCCAAAAATAAATTATTAATACTGCCAAAAATAAAATTCTTTATTTTATTTTACATAGCTTCACTAAAAGACAATCATCCCTGTATTTCTGCCAAAAATAAATGAATAGAATCCAGTCAGTAAAGACAGCAGTCTGCCTTGTCAATCACTGTCAGCCACACTCACCGGGTTCCTCCTCATAGCCCCTCCCACTGCCCGCACCGCTCTGGGGTTTCCCGCCATCTCAGCGAGGCGTTTATACGAGACGGTCTCTCCAAACTTCACATTCTTCAGAAGTATATGCAGCACGCGGCTGGTGAACGCATCTTCGCCACGCGGCAGAGGACAGAGGAAGAGCGACAGACAGAGGAGGACACAGCAAATAAATAAATAAATAAAAAATTTAATCTCTCAAACTAAGACAGCTGACAGTCTGGTGACATGAGGATGCTTTGAAAATGGATCATGCTCTTTTAAAATGTAAGACAGTCTTTACAAAAGCAAACCTACACATGAATGTCCAGCCTTTCCCTCCCACGTCCTTACAGCACTCATTAAAAAAGACTAAATACATAGAAGTCCCCCTCTTTGACCTTAGAACCAGTATTAACATGCTACACAAGCTGATGTGAGAAAATTATTCCTGTGGCAGAAAAATCTAGGTTATGCTTCGGAAAGGTCACAGCTAAAATTAAAAAAGTTCGCTCCTTCATTTAAAAGGATTAAGAGAGGCCAAAAAGACTGCAAATCTGCTCTAGATTTTTAATAATAATAATTTGAATGTTGCAAACCATTTGTGGCAGTGGGATGACTTTGAGGTTAATCAGACCAATTTGTCCTTTTAATTGCTTTCTATTCAGAGTAGATTCATTATATCATCTTCACTTAAATGGCAGAATTCTTCAAATCATCCGCAGCTTAACCGACCACATTAACGGCTTTGATTTCATTAGCACTTTAGCAGTAGCATTATCTTTTTTTTCAGGATTACCAGACAGTGACTGAAAAGCATGTTTGTCTAGCTCTGATTGTTGAGGAAAAAAGTATTTAAAGCGTCTCAAAACCTTCAGACTCTAATGCACTGAGCTTGTGTAGCAAGTGAAAAACACTTTTTTTATTTTTAAAAAAAGGACAAGATGGGGAACAATAGTCTCGTTATCAAAACTGGATAAAATTCTTCTAGTTTATACATGTACTCAGTCATGAAAATTCAATTAGTGATCTCCCATTCTCTCTCATTTATATGGTCTAAGAGAGCACATGACAACTGATCTATGTGAAATCCCTCTAAATTGGCATTGTGTGAAAACATGTCACACCCCTGTCTCTCTTCTACAGAGTGAACATCCTTTGCTCCCCAGGCTCCCTTGCTACCTTATAGTCACTCTCTGCTACACAAAGCCACGCGAACAAGGCAATTTGCCTAAACTGGGGGGAATAAGTGTAAAACCTAAAGGGGATACATTTGATTGATGCACACCCATGTGAGTTCTTTGTCTTGAACAAGGCCCGTAGGTACTGTTTAATAATTTTTCAGGTAATAATCACGCTGTCAACGAGCTGACGGGCTCTTACGCAGACAGCCTTAATGTTATGAGATAAGATACACCGCAAAAATTTCTTTTATGCATTCCTCTCCCTCCTAAAGCTTGGATTTGGCCTCATGATGTGTGCGGTACATATTGATATCACTTTGTCACTGATGGGTGGATGTCAGCAGCCCCAGACTAAGGTGGTGACAAATCCCTGTTGATGCAAACGTTATTGACAAACAACCAAAGTCTGTGTCACGCCGGCACACTGAGCAACAAGCTATGATGCTCTTTAAACCCTTTATTTTCTCCCCCCCCCCCAAATCCTGTCTCCCCTGAACACTTCACATCTCCAGGAGTGTGGATAAAAAACAAGTGTCGGTGCTTTCAACTGCACATACAGGGGTTAAAGAACTTTGCCCTCATCAGTGTTCGTGACAGAGACTTCGTGCAGGTCACTCAAGGTGACCAGGAATGATTTGGAGAGCAGTCCCCCAGCCCCATACTTCATAAAGAGCCTAATACGGTGTGTCTGGGGTCAGGACCCTCTTTAGATCGGGGTGCAGTGGTGTCAATTGTTTAAATAAAACTTGAGGGAAACCACTTACATGTTTACAGACGTCCCATAATTATGTCACAGGTCATTACCTACCATGAGGCCAGGTGATGGGGCTGCTGCAGAAGTAGTGATAGATTTAGCTGGAGAAAAATCGAACACATCTAGCGATTATGAGGATATTGACAAATATGATTGATTTGCTCATAATTTTGTGTAAGAGGGCAATCTCAAAGAAAAGAAAAAAAAAGAAAAGAAAATGATAAACTGATTTCCATCAGCCCTGCTGATGAGAGATTTAAAGAGACGACCTCCAGCTGACAGTCACCTCTTACATGGTTGTGAGGGTAAAAAGACAATAGTAGAAATGCAGCTACCTCATTATCCTTTGTGTCTAATAGGAGGGAAGACTTTGACTCCCAGTCAAAGTGTCTCTTGAGTCTTGAGGGATCCATACTTTTGAAGGCTGACGGGGTGCTGATGATTCTCTGATTATTCGATATTCTGAAAACGTTCATTTCCCTAATTCCTCTCCACATCACAGGGGCGAGTCCTGGTGAGTGTCTCATCTCGCCTTGCGCTGTGCACAGGGGGAGGTTCAGGCTCCTGCAGGAACACAGTCATTTGGGCTTTGAAGAGTGCCCTTCCCCCCTTTGCCGGGCCCCCTCCCTGCACATTCCCCGTGCCGCTTACCGAGACTAAGATCCTCTCGTCTGTTACATATGGATGTATAATTAATGAGATAAGAATATGCATCGTTTTAAGAACCCACGTTGGCGTCTGTGTTTTTCTGGGGGAAGCGAATGTGCACACACACACACACTTGAGCTAACTGAGCATAACACAAGCGCACTCTTACCATTCCTTTACCCCTGTTGACCAAACTCGTGTGTGATGTTGCGCATGACAGTCAGACACTATAGAAAACTGCGCCTCGAATCTCCTTTCATGTCACCTCTGTTTCTCAGGTATGTCATGACAGCTAATATGAAAAGTGGCTTGTTTTGTCAGAAATGTGTAAATAAACATGGCAACACTTCAAGTGAAGGTCACAACTCAATATTACATGACAAGTGCTGCGAGAGCGCTGTCGCGTTCAGGTTCTCCCTAAAGATAACTGAGCAAACAAAAGTTGGTTGTCACAGATTGTAATGACCTGATTAAACTTGTTTTTTTTTTCTCCCTTCGCAGACTGGCAGCGGCAGCACGACTTGATCAGGGAGAAATTTGTACCACAAAAAGGCACAATCTAATTATTATTATTTGTAAATCAACATGTGAAAAAAAAAGATGAAAAAAAAGAAAGCTTTTTATTTTTCTTCCACAAAAGACAAATACTCCTGATGCTCACATTTAACATTTTTATACTGCCTTGGCCTATGGTTTTGACTACTGAGAGCAATCCAAGCCTAAATCCTGTATTTACAGAGCCCCAAAACAACAGGCGAGGGAAAGAGGTGGAACACAGCACAATCACCTATTCAGATCAGGTACTAATGAAGAATTCCATCTATCCTGAAATTTAATTAAAACCCCAAAGACTTCAGATGAGATGCGATTTGAAAGAGCCTGGGGCTGGTACACAAGCACTTGGTGGCGAAGGGAATCACACTGAAAGTTGATATCGTAATTGGTCCTGATGTATTTCTGCATTGCCTTTGCGGGAGCGTGGGACTCTTAGCTGTATACAGAGTCTCGACGGAGCACCTGCTCATTGAAAATGCCATCACTCAAGCACTGCAGATCTGCATGAAATTAGAGAGCAACTAAGGCCTGATTGCAGGGGAAGGGAGGCACAATTGTTAAATGCATATATTAGAGGGTTTTTTTCCCTGAGTATGTGTATTTGTGGGGTTAAATGAGCTCAACTAAAAATGTTTAAGTTGAAACGCAAAGAGCATCTCGGTATTATTAGATTTTTTGTGATTGTTTCAAAAATGGCACAGATTTACATCCATAATTTAACAAATATTAGATTATCAGGTTACTGTATTGTGTGTACTCCAAACAAAACAAAACAAAAAAAAACACAGACAAAAATTAATTTGAAGTTTTTCAACATCCTCGATAATTAAGACAACTTCCAGGTGAAAAAAGGACATTAATTGCCCATTTTTGAGGTGCTTTTCCTTTTACACACCCAAGGTGAGCGATCAAACCAACAATACACTCATTCAAACTGCACCCCCATTCACATGTTCTCATTTAAGAAAAAAATTAAATAAAGAAAAAGAAAATAAAAGAAAGCTTCCTGTCTGAAAATGTCAAGAGTGGAATTCGATCAGTTTCAAAGAATGTGCCAAGAATCATGAAAAAGCTTGCCAAGACTAACACGCGTGGTAAGAGCTGCCACAGATTACTGAACCAAGTTACAGCTCTGTGTTCTGTTCTCTCTCCGCCGCTCACACACCACCCACTTTTCCTCCACTCTCCCTCTCAGCCATAAAATACTTCATTATAACACAGTGAGCCAGTGAGTGTAAGTGATGTAACTGACAATTAAGAGTGAAAGCCTGATCCCAGTCATGGCTCTGCAAATATTTATCCATGACAGACCTCCTTGCAGGGCGGGGTGGTGAAAGGCAGGGAGCGGGAGACTCCCAGCGGTCTGCGGCTCACTGAAGTACGCCTGGAGCCATTCAACGCAGCGCTGCATCTCGGGGCTCGTTTCTGCCGGGCTGTCGTTGACCACGCAGCTCTGGGGGGCCTCGCTGCTCCTGTGAGGGATGTAAGACGGGATGGGGAGGCAAGATGGGGATCAGAGGAGCAGTCATAATACCCAGCTCTTGGTTGAACAGTCCTAAAAAATGTCACCAGAGTGCAATAACATGTGACACAGATGTAAGATGGCACAATTTGCTGCATAAAACCTAAGCTGTTAATCGAGACGTGTTTAAAATCCAAAGTTTTATAAATTGAGGTTCAAGTGAGTATGTGCTTTGCAAAATTAGAAAAAAACTAAAAAATGAAAAGAAATATAAAAGACACAACCCAGGCAATTCCTACAATAGATTTAACGTAGGTGTCTATGAAGTGTAAAAAGACCCCCCAAAAAGGAAAGAAAAATGTGAGAGTAGAAGCTGCAGTGCTTAGAGTGTGTGAAGCTGTGAAACCAGTTTCTTAAAACCAACAAAAAAGAGTTTTCAAAAGTTAAGAGTGCAGCTTCGATAAGAGTTTCAACTCTGTTTGGGTTTAGTTTAAAGTTTAAAACAAGAATAAATGGATTTTTTTTCCCCTTATTTTTGGGCGTATTTGTGCTGGCCAGCAAAGCAACACACTTGGACGTGCATCTTAGAAGAAGTAGATGCTTGGAGGAATTTGCCGATGGTTGAGTTGGCATCACTTAACAGCTGAGTTTCTCTCTGCTGCTGACCAGCCCCCAGGTCAACGCAAGCAGGCTGACCCATATTTGACACTTAAAGACCCTACTGGGAAGGTCCTCTCTTAGCATGTGCATTACTCCAAAGTGGACCTCAAGCTGTGTTGCGGATTCTAAAGCAGGCCGCCAATTCCATTAACTGGTGTACAGGACTTATAAATAAATAATACAAACCATTTAAGTGCCCCTTTTTTTAAAATTGGCTTATCCTGTATGGTATTAATAATAGACATTTACTTTGTTAAACACACAGACTGTCTCTCTCCTGCCTGCCGTAACAACACGGCCCTGAAGTGTTTTTACACTTCTGCAGGTCACAGTTTGAGCAGCGTTTTATATTGGACACATGAAGCTGAGGTTTACTGGAGTGTTATGACTGAGCAGGTCAGTTTTCAGAGAACCACTCTGCCTGCTGCTAGTTTGTGGCTGTGTGATGAAAATCTCCTGGGTGCCGTTTAACAGTGGGTGTAAATACAGTAAAAGGTGTAAATACTCTCATTTCTAAATAAACCACACAGCAGTTTATAGTCGAGTGGTGAAAACTCGGAAGCCCACCAGCGGGCTCTGCGCTGAGACCCGCTCAAACAATGGCCATGGCTCATGGCAATCTCTGTCGGCATGGGTGAGTGCCCAGCCAGCCCCTACTTGTCATTGTCTCTCCTTTCCATCCCTCCCTCGCCCCCCCTCCGTCCCCCAGCTTTCCCTCCTCATTTCCCCCTCTCTATTTCTCCATCCTCCCACACCAGCTCTTTTGGCTCCCCACCTATAACCCAGCAACCCCTCCCCACCCACACTGCCTCCCTTTCTCTCAGCAAGGACCTTCAGGCCACTGTTCCCGTTCTCTCCCCCCTTCTCACCTCCAACTCGCATCCTCCCACCTCCTCCTCCTCTACCCCTCCACATCTCCTCTTTCTCTCTGAGAGGATGTTCCAGACGCTGCACACTGACAGCTCGGGGATATTGTGTGTGGAAATGTTCCTGTTGGACCCGCAGGCCCTTACAATCTACTGGACAAAGGCTAGTGCACCTTTGCTTAAGACTTGGCACCTTTGACCCCCTGCTCGCACTTCAGACTTGTCACCGTGGCTAATTTTCCTCTCCCTCTGCCGCTGCTGGCGGATACGTCTGTTTTAAAAGGTGTCTGAGCGATACAACTTTGACAGTCGTAAAAGTTAATGCAATGCAGTACATGTTATGGCTGGTAAACAACAGCAAATATAAATAAATAAATGAAAGGGGAACAACAGTGGAGTTGAAGTCTGTCACCTCAAGGTGCAATGAGGGATCATTTTAAAAGAGCATGTGAGCAGTTGTGGAGATGTAGCTCCTGGAAGCTTTCAGTGAATCAGAAATCAAACCTCATCAAGTGTTGTTTAAAAAGTTCAGACTGACTACTAATACATGTGTTCCTTATTATTTAAAAAATGTGCAATGAGTTCGAATGATTACCCAAAGAAAAAAAGGGAAAATATTGTCCTAAAATATGTGTCATCTCCTATATGAAAATCAAGACTCATAATTAAAAGTGATCATAAAAAGAAATGCTTCAATAAGTTTAAGTTTAAATAAACAATTCAAACCAGGTTGAAGTAGAATTGCTCTTTCATTATCTTTTCACTGCATAAATCATACTGTCCTTCAGCCATTTTCTATTCAATCACAGGTAAGGAAATAAGAAACTAATTCTGAAACTAGCCAAGGATCTGCTGCACTAAAAAGAATATTTCCCCTGATACAAGATAGTGATTTGAGAAAATTTCTAATACTGTGCTCCTGTCACAATCAATTTCCAATTACCATAAATCATTGTTGCGTAAAGTGGGAGTCATTTGGAGTTCCACCTATTCTCCAACTCTAATATAAAGAATGAATTGAGCATTTATATAATATGTTGGAGGTTATTTCATTCATCCTGGAAGAAAGAATCAAATGAGACAATGGTAAAAAATAAAATAAAAAAATATTTAGCACTGAACTTGACAATTTCCTTTAGCGCATGCGGTATCTCTCTACCTGCGCAGGACTTCAGTAAAACTTTTTCTATCAGCTGCAGACGTAAGAATGGAACAGGTTAACCACAGGATTTAATTGAAAGGAATCTGGCGAAGGGTGTAATGGTATATTGCACAAAAAGGGGAAAAACTCAGAACTCAAGCCTCCATCCTGTGAAGCGTGATGGCGCTCATCCTGACTCGATCGGCTGTCACTTTTGACACAGCCTGCCAGAGTTCTCCTTCACCAATCATGGGTAACATGGCGGGTCAGAGGATGAAATAGAAAAAGGCCAAGAGCCGTTCAATATTTTCCTCAGCCTTATAGCTGCAGATACTTAACTCAGAGACGTCAAAGACTCAAGAGAGCATGAAAAAAGCCTAAAATGACTGTCTAAAAAGGGGGAAAAAATACAGCATGTCTCTATGAATGTCAAGATCCTGATGGTCTCTGAGCAAAAGGCTGTGATACAATTGTAAGCCACTTGCTCAATGCAGCGCGTTCAACCATTTGAACATCATTCAGATGCCTATCTAGCTACTGTGGCAATAAAGTCGAGAGCTTTAGGAGTGGTAAGCTATGAGGAATGTTTCCTATTCTGTAGTGAGAGGGCACGTTTGGGGTCTGCTGCTAGGAAAAAAAATAAAAATAAAAACAACTAGGCCAGATAAACTGCTCTCCAGATATCCAGCAACTCTTATTAGTAAATGTCCACCAAAGAGGCCGCAACACTCAATCCAATACATAAAGGTGGTGGTGAAATACTGCAGAGTAGGCAACAAAGCACACAACAATTAGGTCTTCTCCCAACTGGCTAGCCACAGGAGTCAGTAAAGGCATGTATTACCAGAGCCTTAACTCTTACTCCATTATGTAGTGTATCCACACCCCAACGCTGCAATGTTTATCTACAACAGACTACTGAGCAGTTTCAAATAGCGTTTTTAGCCTCTATTCTCAAGTGCCACAGTAAGAGATTCCAATTACCCGGATGGTAAGGAGCCAGTGAGAGAGGCATAAAGTACATTAGGGATCCCCTGTAACTGCAGGGACCTTTTAGAGACTCAACTGAAGAGGGCCAAGAGACTGAGGGGACAGTGACCCCGCATGGATAGCCTCTGTCAAAATTTGACCACGTCAAGCACAAAGGCATTATGGGAATCCAGTGTCACCAAGTCCTAATTACTGTCTGTGTTCAGAGCAAATTACTGCCTTGTTCCTCTGATTAGGGAGGAGGCTAATCTTCACCTGTGTACGCCAGCACTGCTGAGGGCCCTTGAGTGTTAGCGCTTCGTCTTCTGTAATTTATTTTTAAATCAGTGCCCGCTCCCAAGAGTTTTGAGTGTTTTGTTGTGAACCGCTTACCATGATCCCCACCGCCGCCCCCTCACCCCTAAATCCTTGACTAAATCCTTGTTTGGTGCCACAGGAAGATAAGCAATAACAACACTTGGGCATAATTGACTCGTACTCCCCTCCAAGATGTCAGAGCAAAATCATCTCTCTGCATATTGCCTTAGTGTGTCACACACTGTACACTTCTGCATGTTGCAGATATAGAATCCAATCAAGTTTTAAAACAAACTAGCTTTATGTCTGAAAAACTTCCTGGTCGACAGCAGGGAAAGCAAAAGGGAAAAGCAAAGAAAAAAAAAATGCAAGAGCTGCTTTTAGCTTCTTAAACAAGAGGCAACTTTCGTTTGGCTTCCAGCCTCACCCCGGAGGTTCTGCTTTGGAAACCACAACATTTGCAGATTCTCATATGAGTGAATGTCAGTGTCTCGTCTGCGTGGGGCGGTTTACAGGTAGTGTGTTACACAGGTGTTGGTTTACACAGGAAATGGCACATGCAGCCTGATTGGGATGGTCCCGAGAGACAGAGGCACAAACATAGAGCACAGATGGGTCCAAGGGCCAGTGGGAGCAGCACCTTAATGAATACGCAGCTGAGTACTACACTTCAAAACATGCAAAACAATATTCTAAGGCCGCTGTAAAAATAGAACAAAAATCATCTGAATATCATTGCACTATGAATAATTCATACCATTTCTAAAGGGACTACGTCTAAAAGTCTCTCCCTTGCTTTATTGATGATTCTATTGAATATCTCAGCAGTTTACTGTTTGTATGACAAAGCATTTTAGTTAAAAATGTAAGCAGTTTATTTAACACACAGCTGTGTATTAAGATTTCTATATAGCTGGCATTTTTTTCTAATTATTCTAAAAAAATTCAACCAAAATATAACAGATCCAGAGAGAAGGAGACACCCAGATAAGGGATGCTGCAGAGAAAAAAGTAGTAGCTCTGGCTCCTGGTGTGTGAGCATATCATGTAAACAGGCTCCAACCGGGGAACACATTTACCATACTGCTATTCAGTGCAAACCAGACACGAGTGTGAGAAAAACGATAAATGCATCACCTCAGATATTTCACACTAGCATTGGTAGTGTGTAAAAGCTGTTGTGACAGCTTGGGTATTAGGGCTAGATAGATGGAAAATGTCTGGCTGCTTATGAATGCCAATGTGACTGGGGGTGACGGGTTTGACACAAAAACACTCCACCTCAGAACAATTAGGCTGTTCTCAGGACCCATCCAGTGTTGTCGGTGATAATGGAAAGCTGTGAGGATAACTGGTGATAAATAGACTTTAACACCCTCCTCCTTAAGAGCAGTGCAGTCCTGCAGTCCTCTCATATGCTTAACTAATCATGACCATGGCCAGCAAAATCATACAAAAGACTAATTACTGTTGTACTTCACTTCAGTCTCAAAGGCCTCTTATATAAGGACTTGGGGGTTCTCTTGCCTCTTTTCTCCTCTTGATGGTTATTTTTTTTTACAAGTAGGCCTTGCGCTAGACAAAAGCATTTAAAAATTGGTGATTGCTTTCATCTGCTTTAATTACATTCAGAAATGGCATTTCTGCCACATAATACACTCCTATTGTTTCAGAATTATCAGGCTTGGGGAGGAAAATCTACAATATTTGACGATGCTCCCGAGCTAAATCGCCTCTTGAAATTGAAATGTGCACAGAAATGCAAAATAAAAAGCAAGCCTTTGCAGCTGATATACTGGAAGCTCCTTGGCTTTCTCCAGAATGCTATTATTATGCATATCCAGGTAGAAAGTTAATTAACCCAAAGCTTAAGCTAATTATGGTAGCAGAATGCTATCAACCAAACGCTTTCAGTCAGACAGCTGTCCAGAATTTCATTTGCTAATCATTTGTCTTTTGCCGGAGCATATGGTACATTTCCCCACTATCACAGCAACAACAAACAGATGAAAATCATTAACTAAAAACAATGTGCAATGTGAAAAATCAGACACAGATTTATAAGGCTTTGTGTCAGAGAAAAAAAGGGGGATTTATGGCCTGGGAAGTATAATGATAATTTTGGTTTTAGCCACTTAGGATTTTAGGCAGATCACATGACCTGAGTGTGCAGGGAATTCAGATGCACAAATATATTGTTTATATCTATATGCAAATGAGAAAGAGTGTTTATCCGTGTAAAATTAATTGCAATTTTCTATAGAAGCTTATGCAAAGAGCTTGTTCTTAACAATTTTTATCTTCTAACACATTTTGTGCCTGGTTTTCCAACACGATATTTTTATGTTGTTAAAAACAGAACTCCCCCAGCCCAGAATTAAATCAATTATTTTCCAGGAAATGCTTCATACATTATTTTTCTTTTCATAAGAACACATCATACAGGCTGTTAAAGGGTGATTGATATCAGCATTGCCTTGCGACATTATCAGGCAATAAAGGCTACTCAGGTTCTAATGCAACATGTCATACACCGGCTCCTGTAGTACATTTCTATTGAGGACCTCACAAGCTAAATTGCTTTTTTCCAGCTCCCCCACATCTCAGCCGGCTTGACAGACAAATTGATCAAAGCATTGTAAAATAATATGCTCACAAAATGTCTCGGGGCAGGAGTCCAGCCCTTTTTTTCATTTTTCACCATAATAAAAAAGTGCTCCGTGATTTCCTCTGTATTATGTGTCTATGCTCTGTGTAAAAGAGGCACAAAGAATCATATTTCAGATAACAGTAATCTCCTGTAAACAAAATGCATATCGTTTTTTTTCTCTCTCTCTCTCTCTGAACACTGAGGCCATACTAAAAACTAAAGAGGGGAAAACTGCTTAACAGAGAGGCTGGTGCGTAAAGCCCCAACAGTGGTTGTTGAGATGTAATGAATTTGTTCATCTGATAGCGCCTTCAGGGCTGTCGTTAGACTGGCAGAGGAGGCTGATTTCAGGAAATGTTCCTAAGATCAGTTAGGAAGCAAAAGGGGCTTGAGACGTTTCTATTAGAAAAGCTGACGGTCATGGTGTGTAAGCAATACTTCAAAAGCATTTAGCTATAATGGCATTTATCAATAACTATCTATCAATGCCACAGGTATTTTTTATGTTGCACTCCAGCTGCTCAAATTCAACCAACTGTGAACCAAAAAAAATAAAAACTGAAAGCAAATACGATCATGCAAGCTTTTAAAGCAAATGCCTGCTGCAGGTCTCACTCTACTATATGCACAAACATTTATCTATTTCCCTTTTTCCAAAATATGCTCTTAGTGATCGTTTATCACGCTGACTTCCTAAAGCCGGCACCACACCACATTTAAAGCTGGAAAGAGCCTTGTTTAGTATGTCATAAATAAATCAATGGAAATGCCTGATCTGAACTATTACTGCTACAGGCAGGCTTTTGTGAGATATACATGTAAAGCTGGTTGCAAAGATAAGCCTGTATTTTGTCACTTCATCTCGCCTATCTTAATGCCTGTTTACATTAAGGAACTCAACACATCTAAGGTACCTCCGGTTTCCTTGTCATGTGACAATAACAGCGTATTCAGCTGGTCATGATAAAATCTAAACATTTTCCTAATGATTTCTAGCTCACGCCTTTGAGAACATACAAACGATGATATGATCGAAGCTCCACTTATGACCGACGTCGCAAATGATATTAAACTGAGAAATGATCTAGTGATGCGAATCATTAAATTCATTTGCATATTTCTACTGAACCCGAACACACAAATTAAACCCTGTTCGCGAGGAGACCGGGAAAGGTGCTTGCACATGGTTACAGGACATCTTCCATAATCAAAATTCCATATTATTAATTTTCTCACTTCAACTCATTAACGACAAGTGGAATGTTTTTACTGCTTGATGAATTTTCGGAAATAGCAGACAGTCGAGGAGGAAACACATGTTGAGGTATAATATACAAGGTCATTAATGGGTTTCCATAAATTAGAATTTAAACGTACATTCCGAAAAGGATAACTTCTTAACCGGATGCATTTGAAATAGTTTAATTTCCCAGATCATTCAAGTTTATCAAATGTGAATCTGTGATACATGGATATTTAATTTCAATCTAATCAAAACTAATCTGAGATGCAGGATCTGGACTTTTCAAACTGAGGAAAAGGTACTTATTAACGCTGACTTTAATCAGTTTCAGTTGCTTGAGTAAGACTTCTTACATTCTGACAATTTTGAGGGATGGGCAGGCCATGAAACGCAACCACATATTACATTTCTGAGTGTCAGTTGACACTCCAAACTACCACGTACAACTTGAAGGAAACATAAAGAAACAGGAGAGAACAGTCCATGCTCCCAGTGGCCTTAGCTGACCTCCCAGACATCATTTCTAATCAACCCCCTTGAGGGTAATAAACAAGTTATTTTTCTGAAATTTCAAATATACTGCAGGAAGAATCACAACCACATGCCATCAGAAATCTAATTTCAAGCCCAACTGTATTCTAGTGCCCCTCATATTTCTAGTGCCTGCTCATATTTGCCCAACTTTCTCCAGGATATTTCTTGTGGGATCTACAAAAATGCCCTGCTTCCAATGAGGAATGGTGGCACTCCATCACAGGAGTGGATTCTGTCTGCCTGTAAATTTCACACCTTTGTTTATCACGTCACCAGCCCGGCTGTTGTACAGTACCTTTCAGCAGGTGCGACATCCATTAGGATCTGGATGGTGTGCACACCATTCTCACATCCACTGACTTGGATCGTCCCCAGGGGGCTCAGCAATGAGATGGTCTTCTGAGTGCATTGGCTCTCCTTTTGCTTCTTCATCTTGCTGCCCTGCTGAGGAAGTACAAATTGCGCTGTGTTTATTGACATATTCATGTGGCAACTTTTACAATTTCACACTCATATTTGCATTGAGTGATCTATTGAAAACCAAGTGGGTCACCAACAGAAGATAACTTACGGATCTGAGCACCTAGCCTCCCAACAATGTCATGATGCGACTTGATCCCTACATTACTCTCAAATATTTCTTTTGTGCATGGAAAAGAATACGCCTATCTAACCAATAAATCGCCCATTTTTCCCCTCTTTCTGTTCTATATATCACATAAATGAGAAAAACAATGCAGTCTGTTCCCTTGTCTGGTGGGGGATTCCCAAGATAGCTCGACATTATTTTCAATCCGTCATTTTTGGTTGATGGCCGGGATGTTTTTCTAGCATTAAATTTGTTCCTTAGGGTGCAACTCCAATGGGATTCTGGTTTCCAGCCCTTAACAACAGCAAAAACGTGCAGCTTTTCTGACGACTGAGATGGATACTGGCAATAACCAGACAGCAGTTCCTTTTTTATTTTTACTTTGAGGGACCGAGAGATGATTGACTACGTTATATGTGAGTTTTTGAGGGATGGGGGTTATAATAAATAAAGGTCACATTGACTGTAAGAGTTTCAGCCGAGAAAATCCTTAATTCACAAAACCTTAATCTGAAAAGTAACTGCAAAAACAAATGATCCCACATTTTGTATAATGTTTAAATAAACACAATTCAAAATCATAAATTGTCCGAATATATATTCCATAAATTCATTCAATTTGTTTAACTGAACTGACAGTGGCTGGCTTATTTTTTTTTATGAACCGAGTAAGATTATTTTAAATTATTTAATTATTATCAATTAACACTAATTTTGTTTGTGTCAACCAAAGTCTTCTTATTCAAAATAAAGCTTTACTTGCAAGAACAATTCAAAACATACATGTTTTTTGTGACAAATTATCTGTTACTTATTAAGAGCTTCAGCTACACATTCTGAGCACCTGATTTATCTCTCAAAAATTTTAATAATCAAACATTTTATTTTTTTAACTTTTATTTACAACTTGCAGTCTTGAATATTAGCTGCCTAGTCTTTAAACATTTGTGAAACTTAAAGAAAAAAACAAAAAAAAATTGTACTGAGCAATTATTGTAAAAAAATAATAATAATTAATTCAATAAAGAAAAATGGTAGAATTCCTAATTTCATTCGCTCAAATATGACTTTTTCCCCCAATATTCTTAGTCTTAAGGGATAGTAAACTGAATTTTGGGGAGATATGCTCTGTTAGTCAGACAACAAAATGCAACTGGGAGATGTTACTTTGAGCTTTGAGAGATTTTGATAGACAATAAACAATGTTTTTTCTTATTTGTTATACAGATAATACCACCTAAAAAAGGCAAAATAAGCATTAAACCAAAAAAACATTCTCGATTTTGTTTTTATTCCAAACATTTTATTATTATTATTATTTAAGACAGTGTGCTTTTTATTTTTAGATTACCCCTCACCCCACCCCCTTCACAAGCCAGCACATCTGTCATGGTATGTGATCACAAATGCGTCTGCTTCAACTTTCTTGTTTCTACTCTTGCAGCTCTCACTGTATTCATCAGGGGTTTGCCTGAACTGACAATAAAGGCAAGAAATTTCAGAGCCAAACAATGGTACAGTGCACTTTGGATAAGCTTTGGACACACTATCTGCCATTTAGCGGGCTTCTAATAAACTCGTAGATAGAATAATTGACTTTTGGCAATAATGGCCGTCACTAATCGTCTGTGCTGATTAAAAAAAATAAGTCTCTCGTCGTTGGCTCCGTCGTTTTCGGCGCAGTTCGCGAGCCCATTTAGTGACTGTTCGGATGTTTTGGTGTTTACCCTGTTCTTCACGGTGAGGAATAACAAACAAGCAGCTTGTGTTGTTACAAAAAAAAAAAAAAAAAAAAAAAAAATCGCTGGCAGCGTCCTCGTGCTCGTCAATCATTTCAGTGGTTTCTCATTAGACTAGTTCCTGGTCAAACCTGCGTGATTAATTGAGTAGAAAGCTCGCCGTGACTGCACAGGT
This sequence comes from Anablepsoides cearensis, assembly GCA_032275365.1. Taxonomy (NCBI): domain Eukaryota; kingdom Metazoa; phylum Chordata; class Actinopteri; order Cyprinodontiformes; family Rivulidae; genus Anablepsoides; species Anablepsoides cearensis. Next base: position 13,312,148 of record JAUBOC010000089.1, read on the forward strand.
GTGAAAACGCAACATGTGCTGTTTTAAATTCGGGAGTGGGGGAAATTCATGCCGAAACACACCGGACATTTGCTGGTATTCGTAAGGCAGGCGTGTGTCCTAAAGTGTGCAGCTGAAACTGTTAAACAAATAGGATATTTGACGGTCGACATAAATTTTAGGGCACTTTTCAAGCTGTATTTTTTTCTTTCGCTTGAATAAAGTACGTTTGACTATAATATTTAGCTGTGTAGCTTACAACTGAAGCCTCTTCCATCTCTTCTGTGCCAGCGCAATGTGTAATTTTCTCCCCCTTGGCAAAACAACGACTCTTCCTGTTTCTTCGGGCAGCGTGGTCGAGCCGTCCAATCACGATAGGCAAAAGTCCGCTCCTGCTCTGTGATTGGTCAGTAGAATGTCTTCGCTCCTCCCTCTCCCAGGGACGGACATACCAGAAGACTTTTCTAATAGGTCTCAAGTTGGGATTTGGCCTTTTTCAAAGGTTCCTCAGTACGCCAAATAAAACTTGTAATGATAATGATTCATGTATTTGATTTGCTTGATGTTTATAAAGAAGAAAGTATAAAAATGCATAATTCGAGCATTAGTTTCAAACACTGTCATTATGCTTGAATCTAAGACATTTTTCCAGCTTTGTAGCAGTGACAGCTTCTAATGT
>JAUBOC010000089.1:13319715-13324715 GCA_032275365.1 Anablepsoides cearensis
ATGCCCCCCCCCCCCCCCCCCCCCAATCCAGCCTCCATCCCTCCTCCTTTTTCTGCTCCGTGGAGAAGAGAGGGAGAGAGCAGACTGTCCGGATGGGGCACTGGGGGTGCCAGCTGGTGCCAGCTGCGAGGGGAGATATCCAAGGTGGCAGACACCTGTCCTAACTTGCGCCCCCCAGCTCCCACAATGCATCTGCTGCAGCCCGGGCAGACCCATCGTTGGGAAATGAGGCGCTAACCTTGAGGAGAAATGCTCCCAGCGACGCATTAAGAGAGGCCCTAATTGCTGAGCGCTAGCACTGCCAAATGACATTAGGAAGTGCTGTCGTTTACTTTAACATAATGGCTCAGCGTGTTTTTGGCTAAAACTTCCTTTGCTTCTCGGAGGTGTTTCGCCACAGTCGCCATTTTGGCCACGTCGTGACCAATCAGTGGAGGACTTGAAGATGACAGGCGCTTCTTAAGGACAGACGTTGCAAAGACATTGGAAAAGTTTGCATTTCCAAACTGAAATTGCACTTTCGAGTCGGAAGCGGACACTGCAGAAATCCATGACAGCTCCATACTATGAACTCACTATACCATGTTAACGGCTGCCATTTATGAAATACCATGAGCATTAACTGTACAATTGGCATGAGTTATTGTATTATTTAGTCTCTCTTTTTTTAATCAAACCTCTTGGTTGTATGGCGTGGTTGTTTCAAAGAAATACTAACACGGTCCACTCAGTGTGATTAAATTAAACAAGCACGCTCATTACATTATGCATACTGTAATAAGAATAGCCCTGACCGGTCTGTAGCAGTATAGCCGGCTCCACAGAGACTGATCACATGTTTCGCTGCTGTACCAGATTTTTGGGGCACCCATTAGCAGAACAAAAATCACCTTTGATTTAATGAAAGGTCCTCATTTGCTTACCGGCTCTGCTCACTTATGGGCACATGGTTAAATTAAGCACCCCCCCCCCCTCCCCCCACAGTAGTCGCCTCCATCCGAAGGAGACACCGTCCCCTCTCATGCAGTATAATGCCGTGATGATTCTATGATCTGGTGTTTCAAGTCTGCGGGAGTGTCAGAAATCCACTGCAAGGTGCTTCTAATTGCAGATACACCTCAGCACTTGAAAGTAATGAATGTGAGCATGGTGAAACCTCCAAGGATCAAACGCTAGTAATACATCATCAGTTCTGAAAAGGGTAATTCGTTTCCCTTCGCCAAGCAAAATATTAGAAGTTCAGATAGGGGATTTTATTATTAATTTATTCTTCCCCCAATACATGATTTTGTAATTGAAGAGCTATGAATAAAGTAACCCATATATCTTAGCGAGCTGCTATGCATCCGTTGACTAGACGTGGGATTTGAGTGTGTAAATATTGTCTGTAGCAAAGCGCAACAAGGATGATTCTTCCTCAAATACGCTTTGGTGATATCTTTGATTGGATTTGGAGCCATGTATTTCCCAAGATCATAGCAAATCACTCTTTATTGTGTCTCATCTTAGATCTATAGTCTTATTTATTGTACTTTTAGCAGGCTTAACTCCTTGAATTTGTTTGAAGTTTTGTTCAAATAAATCTTCCTTTTTGTTGGCAAGACTTTTATAATTGTTTTGTCTTAAATTGAAGTGATTTCAAATCGGGAAGACATTTGTAGCAATTTATGTTCCTAGGCAAACAAGCCATTGTTATTCCTAAACTTTGCTTCACCTGATCTCTCTTAAGAGTATCACCTCCAGTCGCCATGGGGTAATTGTGCCACAGGGACTCAGTCAAAATAAGTCCAGCAGTTCACTATAAGACGGCCTCTTACTGCTGGTTGACCCCAGTAGCTGCCAATCTGTTGACCCCAGGAGCGTCGGGGTAAGAAGTTCAAAGCCCAGCTGTCCGTGCATGATCTCTCCGCCTAGGCTACGGTCGTGCACTGCAGGGGCCACTTCCCCCGCTGCCTAAAAAAAAAAAAACGATCTTCACCTAAACAAAATCAGCGCATGCCATGCTCCTTCAATGGTGCTCGAAAGCTGCTAAAACTCAGTTGAGCGCAGAGTGTTTGTGTGTTCGAGGACTGTAATTTACAGCCTTGTGATGAATGCACACTACCAACCTCGTGCAGGGACCAGAGCTTCGGCTGCTCGTGGCATCTGCTTGGACGGCCGCTGAGGAGCAAGCATAACAATGTGCCATTCACGGGCCAGATGATGTCCAACAGCGAAGAAGAGCTCAAACAGGAAGGGCAGTCGAAGGGTAAAATGACAGGAGAGGTTGATGGACTTACAAAAAAAAGTAACATTGAGTAAAAACTATAATGCAGAGATGATGAATATATCTGAGAAAATTCACTTGATTGTGACATACTTTTTTTTAAATCAAAAACATTCTTTTTAGTTGTAAAAACATATTTTTAATTCAAATCAAAGTTGTGGTGTGCAGTTAAAGGAAAGTCTCAGAGACCTGTCATCTGTGGGATGCAGTCAGGAGGTGGCTAACCCTTTGGGGAGTGGAAAAATAGTGCTAGGGGGTCTGAGGTGTAAAAACCAAAGAATTTCAGGGGCTGATAAATGAGGCTCTTCCTAACTGCATATGGTATGTGTTTTAAACTGACTCCCCCTCGGCCCTCCTTGTAGCCAGCCATCCTTCATGAAGAGTTCAGGGGCCCTCTGCAGTATGGGGGCCCTGTTTTGTTGCCAAGACAGGCCCCCTGCATAGGCTGCATATGGGACTGTATGATGACGGACTTGGCTGGCTTTCATGAATTGTTATGGTGGTGTTATAAAGGCTTCGCATTGGGTCATTGTTAATTTACACTGACTTTGTAAGCTATTAGTTTCACAAAGAAAATGGTTTGTCACTCAGGGTATACACCTGCTACCTGAGAATAACAGAAGTGAAATTCTAATATATCGAAAAGGAAAACAGTCAAGAAGAGGAGAATGAAATGACATCTGTCTGACGGTTTCTTAATGTAGTCTTGGAGTCAGGACAAACCTGAAAACAGCTTTGACACCACCTTCCTTTAAATAGATTCCACTTATCGAAGTGGGGAGTCACTCAGTAAAGAAAAAAAAAATGCTGTGCCTGAACGTGACACTGTGAACTTTCACAACATCAACAGCAGCACTTGTAAATTCTAACTGATGACAGTAAGGTGACCTTTTTGGAGCAACGGGCACTTAGTATTAGTCATTTCTGTACATTACAGTCGACTATTGGCCATGGTGGTTGTTCACTGTCCTTTTCTGTATTCTTTTAACCAGCCAGCTGGACACATATGCCCCCCGGTTATTTCACTGGACCTTTACCTCCTCTCTTATAACAGCACCCCACTCCCTCAGTCTTTCAAATGTATTCTACTCATTGTTTACTGTACATACGGGTCCACAGTAATAATAAATAAGGAGCGTGTGTGCCGTGCCAACATGATTGATTACGACAGGGAGGCAAGGTCAGGATGGAGGAACAGGCTAGGGCTGTCCGACTCATTGAGTTAACACTGTATCCGTATTGTATGAATGTCACCAGCGATCCTGTGATTTATTACTACAGCCACTGCTCAATTCTCCTTTTCTGCCTCCCCCCTTCTTTTGGTACCTGACCGAGATACAGGAAATGAGTAGAAGTGTGGACAAAATTCAGTATGTCAGTAAGCAGGTTACGTCTTTATTGCAACATTTTTTTTAACTTCTTTCTAACATTTGAAGAACTTTTTTTTTAAATGCTGAAATACAGGATATGTTTAAAAAGGGAAACGGTTTCTGTTTTTTTAAACATTATTTTATACTTTGCAAATATGCAAACAAACATTAACATATAGTAATGCATAAATTCCATTTTAAGTTTTCTTAAAACTACAAAGTCCAAAAAATGCTTTCCAACTTTAAACTTTATCTGTGCTCCACAAGAGGTCATTAATATCAAAAAAATCACATTTACATCATCCAAATAAATGTTTTCCCTGTGGTCAGCAGCGCTCTGTGATCCAAACAACAACAGCAAAAGAAATCTGAAGATCTGACTGAATTGTTTACTTGCTTGAATAACACACCAAAAAAAAAAAAAAAAAAAAAAGAAGTCATTGTCACTTTCAACAATATATACTGAACTACTCTTTCTTTTCAGAGAATCTAACCTTTCGTCTTGGACTGAATACACAATGCCCCTCTGGACCCCTGGACTGCTCACTCTTTAGTGCATGTCAAGAAGACACCAGTCTGGACTATTTCCTCTGGGAGGTGGGTAAGCAAGCGCCACGCTCTGTCAGTTAGCGTAAAATGTTTCAGACTGAAGATGGATGGAGACGACGTGTCACTACGGCTCAAACAGGCTTTCACTGCTGCCATGGCCATGTCCTGGTCACATCAACCCAAGCGACCGCATCGCTAGGACCTGTCCTTCCTTTTGAGTTAGCATATACACTACATGACAGAGCTTGTGGCCTTCACTCACTCAGGGCAGCAAAAAAATAAATAAAAAAAGACAAACAAAACAAAAAGAAGTGGAGTAGGTAGGCCATCTGGATAAAACTGAATGTTTTGATTGATTTGTTTTGTTTGAGTAAACTTTTACTTCTTTTGACGGTAAATGAAATACAAACAGCAGCTTTATTTTTGCACTCCTTGATTTCCAGTCCCAGAACATCACAGTTCAGTGAAAGAAATAAGAAAAGAAAAAAAAAAAAATTTGAAGGGTTTAGATGAGAGAGGGACTTGACATGGAAAAAACTTGGGGTGTTGACCTCTTTGTTTGACCCCCCCCCCCCCCCCTACCCCAATATGTTTCCACAGGCAATTCCATAACTCTCCAGCCAACATTTAAATGCTTCCTGTTAGACAGGAAGTTCCACATCACTCTGTGGGACCTCGGCTGAGGCTCAACTGTGCAAAACGGCAGCAAGCAGAACCCGCAGTTAATTTATATCACGTCTCATCGCCTTTTGCGGAAGACTGCACCCGCATGTGTACACATTCAGAGAGTAACGTGACGCTTCTTTTTTTTTGTC
>JAUBOC010000089.1:13329715-13334858 GCA_032275365.1 Anablepsoides cearensis
ACCGCTTCTCATTTTGAACTTCAGCTCTGTTGCAGAATAAATATTTAGTTACTAATTAATAAATATTTGGCAAAGTGATAATTGTGTTCAGCTCCAAATTAGTCCCTTATTGGTGTACTATGTTCCAAAAGTTGCTTAATATTTTACCAGTGGTGAAAACAGGTGCTGGCACAAACTATTTAGCATAGTGTCAATTCTCAGAAGCATGTTCAATTTGCTTCATTGGAATGTAATTTTCAAATACAGTTTCTTAGAATATAGTGAGAGTATTGGCTGTATTCACATTTACCAATATAAAAGAAATACATTAACCAAAGATATAAATATTGTAAGGCATTCCACTTTTATCTAATAATTTTGGATGTTTTGTAAATTAAAATTAAGCCTAATTGATTTGCTTGTACATAAAAACAAAAACAAACAAAAAGGTGACAGTTCTTTTTCCCTTGTTGTAACATAAACATCTGTCTATATGCAGTTTCATTTAACAAATCGGCTCAGCAAAAACAATGTGCAAATAATGAAGCAAATTTTGCAGATGCCGTGTTAACATTTATGCCCATCTCTTTACATGTAATATTACTAAAGTGTATGTGCAGGTTTTATTAGAGGATACAGATCCATAGCACCTCCCTGTGGCTCTGACCATTTTATTCTATGTGCTGCGAACTGACTCCACTTTCAATATCTTATCTTACATCTGTTCAACTCATAGCCCCTCTTATGTAGCACTTGAGATTTTTATTGCCATCTTAAAATTACCCCGTTAAATTACATCATCATAAAACATTAAAAAAGAGTGCTTCTTTTAGAAAACCCATCATCCAGTCTGACAATGTGCTTCATTCAGTTTAGGTTGGGTATTGAAAACTGCTGCCATCATTGTAACATGGTTATGGTAACTGCTCGAGTGAAGTCACCAAATCTTATTGTAAAATCTCCTACAATATCATAATAACACTTGGAAGCGGGGGCAGCAGAGTTTGACAATAATATATCTGTGGAAATCTTCTCCCCCCCCCCTCCTCTCTCCAGATCCTCAGTGAGAGGCACATCAGAGGAGACATTTGCGCTTTATGAAGTGCATTCATTTGGCCATTTGCCATGTTTCCTCACCAGAGGACTGCTATGATGAATGAGAGAAGAGAAGAAGCAGATTTTCTCTCCCACCTCTCGGCTTTCCCCTGTGATTACTAATACAGAGCCCTGCAACCTCCCACACTATATGAAAACTGTAGGCTTGCTCTCATATCCAGGGTAATCCTCAATTTCCCAGAATCATTAAACTGAGACTAGCATCTCTGATGGCTGGAGATACTTGACATATTATGGTTATTATCATACGAACACCTTGTTTTTACATTGGAAGTGGTGCAGTTGCTTTAAAACATCGATGCGGAAGACTGGCGTAATAGCTTTTTTTGGGTTGTTGAATTTGAAAGTCAAAGCCGGTGTTTGCGCGCGGAAGACAAATCACGGGAATTCTGATGGACAAAACAAACACAGCGACAGAATCGGCAGCTGAGAAGTTCGGAGGCAAACTTTTAAATACTCTGGCATTCATTTTCCCCAGCAAACAATTTCTCTCTCTCTTTTTTTTTTTTTTGCTGCCTTTCAATCTGAAAGAGAAGCAGGCTTTGTTTCACAAGATCATTCATGCAACCACCTGGAATCTAACCTCATGTCCCTGATCAAAAAAAAAAAAAAAACTATCTGTAGTCAGAAACTCCCTTAACTAGCAGAGCCACCATGGGGTTGTGGTGTGGAAACACTAAAACCTTCAAATGCATCATTTACCGTACACATAAACTCATGTTCCTGATTATAAATGCTACCCTTAGGTGAAATGGATAAAATTTATAAAGTCGAAATGCTGAATTCAGAGAAATAACTGCTGCTGTGTTGGAAGGGGGAGGAGGGGAGAGAATACACTGCTGTGGATGGCGGACAGGAAAAATTTATGTGGGAGAAAAATGTATGTTCAGCGGATCGGCTCCAAACCAAACATATAATCTGTTGGTATGCCCTCCTCTTCATAGCCTCAATCAGTTGTTCACAGTGTGTAATTCGCTGACATCTTCACCATGCAGAGACTTTGGAGAACACACTCTCCCACTACCTCTGAGGGGAAGGAGACGTAGCTAAAACTAAGGCTAACCTGGCACCTCTTCAAACAGCCAAGCACAGTTTACTCATGGAAAGGGTTGTTTTCTAAAGGTAACAAAAAAATGTTGGAATCCAAACTGAAATTGGGTTTTTGTGTTTCACTTTATACCCACTTGGTCCACAATGTACACAGTGGCAGGATTTCAACACTTAAGGCACTGTCTTCTCCAAGTTAATGACTAAAGATGTCCAGGAGCATTCCAAAACTGGAAGTGAGAAAGAAAAAAAAATAGAAAAAAAAGAGATAGTGTGGCCCCTGAGGGTTATATTAGAAGATTTCTGCTCAGTCTTCTACATGAGTTCTAGTGACAATTTTGGAGGATGGGTCAGATGAAAGACAACAGAAGGAAAGCAGGATCAAAAGCCATATGCTTTCCTGTATTCCTACTTGTTCTAAGGGGCATACATAGTGCATTGGATTCATATCAAGGTCTTTGTACAGGGGGAGACGGCCAACACGCAGTGGCCTTATTATTCTTTACTTCAATAACAAACTCACGTCTTCCACCCCCTTGCCATCAAAGGCGCACATCTCTAGAAGTGAAAATACACACCATATATGAGTCATTCATCTTCCTTGAAATTTAAATAACTCCTTTGAACAATGTCTTTGGTAAGCTGTGGCCAAATATGTAATTCTGCATGTGCTGCAGTGTCTAACAGACAATTCGGTGTCGGCCAGACTTCCCGCGTTCTCCCGGTGTAAGAAATGGGCCTTTACTTTTCTCATTCCGCAAAACTACACCACATAACTTTTCATACCTTTCAATCAAGTCCAATTCGCAGCCCGGTAACGACATTCCCTCCCACGCTCAGAGTGACAATAACTAAGTTGTCCACATCCATTCCGCACAGTTATCTGCCCGCAGCCTATAAAACAGAAATAACGTGGAGGTTTACTCACAGTGAGGGGTTACTCTCAGACTGGACCTGGGCAGCCATTTGAAGTGACAGGGCCGCCCATCATGCGCCTCTAACGGGGTCAGGGGGCCTTATGGGGACTTGATCCAGAGCGAGGCCAAGGGGACCGGGCCTTTAGAGAGGATGGATGGAGCTGTGGTATAAAGGAAGGACGGGCTGATTACATCATTTTTCAGACCCACCAAAAGGCCCTGTAAGGACCTTTGGGCAGCTGGATTGACAGTTGGCCTCTCTGCTAATACATTTTGGGGTGATTTGTCAAAATGAAGAAATTGTTCTTGCTGACCTATCTCACTCAGCTGTGAGTGACTCAGTTGGTGAGACTTGACGAGACCAGCAACACATTGCTGCACGTTTTGACGAGGTAAATATATGAGCACCAAAGTCATAACAAGCATTATTCTTGATGAAAAACTCTCACTACGGAAAAAAAAAAAGCTACAACTTAAATCGTTCCCAGGCTGACATTAGAAGAAAAAAATGTCAGGGTGGGAAATAATCACCTCTTCAGTCTGGGCTGTATCTTAGGTGGCGTTTGCTTTTCTGTTGGAGGGAAATGTTTTGTTTTCGTGCATTTTCTGAATATCTACAAATATTCCCTGAAGGCATGCTGCAGTGTGATGTTGCGCCACCTGTTTTCAAGGCGCAGGTGCTCCCCGGGGCCCCTTCCGCAAATCATCTTTCTTGTTTCTCCTGCGGGGAAAGAGGCACAGTCACTTCTGGGTTTTGGGTGTCATATCATAGCTAAAAGATGCTAGAGCAAATTCGACATTTTCTTACGTCCCAAAAGGTAAAGTGTGAATCAACAAAGCAAGATATTGTGAAATTATAAAGGCAGGAGAAAAAAAAAATCACCAGGCCAGGAAGTGGCAATTTTTTTCTTTTAAACTTTTTTTTTAAGTCTGGCTTCTATCTTTTCTTTTCTTTGCTACAAAAGCATCACCAAAACCTCAGCTTAGTCTTGTATCTTTATCTGAGCCATGTAGACATAATGACTGACCTGGATTCAGACTACTGTTTTCAATCACCATCTTCCTCCAAGGTTATTGGCCAAAATCCAAAGGTTGTTCTGGGATTCCACTTTATCAGAGGCAGAAGCAGAGCAGCATGTGGAGTTAATAATAATTTGGTCTGTGTTTTACAGCTGTTACACAATGGACACTGTGTAAACCTCTTACGACACCAGGGCCTCTGTGTTTCCCATTTTAGAATTAAATCTGTCTCTGTAAGACAGTCAATGACAAACAAATAAAAGTTTATCACTGCAAAGAAGTGAAGGAGACAGTGTGAAAGATTCGCTAATCCATAATGCAAACAGTGTGTTACATTATGCACTTTTGATGATCAGAAGGTAGCAACTGCAATGAAATTTTTCGTTTTAATAGCACTGGTGTGAAATTTCCTATAGATTTTCATTAGTCTCCCCATGTAGTGTGAGAAAGTAGTTAAACAGGCAGCAAGTAGGTGCTGCCACACCGAACATCTGCTTTCTCCATTGCAAGCTGAGCCCAGAACACATTAAAGAGCTACAGGTAAAGCAGTGCAGCACGCGCTCCTCTGCAAAGCACGGGCCTTGTTATGAGCTCGTACAATATAGATCAGGCCGACATTATAATAACAACTGGAGAGCAAACATTTTTAAAAATTGAAAGTGTGAAGTATTTTTGCGGAGTCGTTCGCTGAAAATGAAAGGAGTCGAGCTATTTACTGCTCAGCTTGCCGTGCTTTCTAATGATGGATCTGACATCTGTCAACAATGCTTTCTTTTTATTATTATTATTATTTTAGAATAATGAATATATTTACAGTGTAATTCGGAACTCCGGTTGCCTCTAGACAGTTCAGCTTCCCCATAATGCACCTCTGTATTACATTCAAAGCTGAACTTCACCAAAGGAAAAAAATCCTCTATTATCCAGCCTAACACTGCAGCCTGAGGAGAAAGACTGGGTAAAACAGAGACTTAATATTTCATATTGGTTAGATTATTCCTCTACCCACGGGGGGGGGGGGGGGGGGGGGGGGGGGGGGGGGGGGGGGGGGGGGGGGGGGGGGG
>JAUBOC010000089.1:13335390-13365670 GCA_032275365.1 Anablepsoides cearensis
CACACACACACACACACACACACACACACACACACACACACACACACACACACACACACACACACACACACATCCATCTCTACTACACCCAGCCACCCACACTCACACAAACACACACAATTTACAGAGCACTCATTTCTCATCAATCTGGTGCTGCTTCATTTGCCTGTCTCTCATTCCCCCAGAGAGGGACAACCTATCTGCTAGCAGAGCTTAGCATTTGATCATGAGTGTCAATATCAAACTGCAAAGCAGGATTACACACGGCTGTCGTCAATAGGCGTAATGGTTTTACATGTGTTAAGGTTAACTCAGCCATTTAATGTGCATCGTACCTCTGAGATAATCATTCCAAAAAAAAAAAAAAGGACTTAAAAATGTCACACAAAGCCTCAGCAGACCTGGGCCTCAGCAACGATCACACACTATACTCAGAGGGTCCTTGTTGCATTTTTCTTTTTCCTAAGATTTGACAGCTTATGACTATGGAATAGACAATTTCTACTGTATGAGACTAGTCTTCAAGGTATTTCATTCAAATTTCTTGCAAGAAACATTTCTCTGTGATGTATGATCAGACTGTCTGCAGAGTCACCAGAGATACAATTATTGATCATAGGCCGACCTAATATAAATTCTGTTAACTGTTTATTAAGGAAGAGCTTTTAGTGCCACACAAAGAGAACTCTTTGTTGATCATCGTATTTCACAGTGGACTGTAAATCTGATGACTTTAGACACATGAAATGATTTCTGGTTTCTACTTTTGCTCTCAACTGTTAAAAATGCAACAAAAAGAGATGTTCAATTCTTTATATTTGTGTGTGTGTGTGTGTGTGTGTGTAAGTGGAGGTGTGTGAGTGTGCATCCAAGTGTGGCTGCAGGAGTCTCTTACATTTATTTTCACAAAACACTCTCCCTCTGTAAACCTCTGCCTGCACATGTGACAGCTATAAAAAAAAAAGAAAAATCCCCCACAATGCTGTGAATTAGGAAGCGGTCTATTAGACACATGATCACATGATGTGGGATTAGTGGACTGAAGTCTTCAAAGCTGCTATTACAACTCCTGAGATGTGATACAGGCTCCCCCACTGCTCTCTGCAGGGGCGTGTGGCACTTCCTCTGAGAATTACCTGACACTGTCGTGTCTGCGCTCTGGGAGACGAGTGCTGTGGCTCGGAGTGGAACAGCCAACATCCGTCAGAAACGCTCCCCGCATGCTGCGCTGAGCCAACAAACTCTGCGATTAATCCCACGTGTGAGCTGCCACCGCGGCTACACGAGTTGACATCAGAGAAAGGGAGTTAAGGTGCTAAGGCTGGAATGATGGGTGATAAAATGGATTACAGATTGAGAAATGCCATCAAGCTTGAATACAGAGGCTCACATAGGAAAGTTAATAACCACTCTTTAGTGATCAACCGTGTAAAATGTTAGAATTAAAGGCGGGGATGTTGTACGGGTGATTCTAAAAGCTGTGTTATAAAATACTATAAAAAAGTACATGTTTACATTGATTCCAACATTGTTAAAAAAACAACTTTAATTGAACTAGACTTACAGGAAAGGGGTTTTATTAAAATCCTGGGTGGAAGAATTGTATATTAGCAAGTTTACAGTGTTATTATTGCAGTGGAGCCTATAATGCCGTATATAACAACAAACAATAAAAATAGGAGAAATAAAAGAGAAAAAGACATAATTTGAGGAAGAAAAAAAAGTGATTGCATTCTGAACTTCAAGTTACCTTTTCTAAAGCTGAACTCTGGGAATTCGGACCTCCCAGCGCAAACATTAACGGGCTGAAATGCAGCTCTGGATGTAACAAAGGAAACAATACCAGGGAAGAGAGCCAAGACGGCAGAGCTGGCACGCCTGTTCTTGGGACCATGGGAATTTGGCTCCCAGAAATAATGGGGTTGAACAGGGCCCAGCACCAATGCTACTGTAGCTGGGAAAATGGTGCACTGCAAGCCAGGCTTCATCCAGGGAGACTTAAAACGAGGGAGAAACGGGGAGGGAGAAAAAAAAAGAGAAAAGAAATGAAATATACAGTACAGGTTGCACCTCACAGTGTGAAGTGAGATGAGTAAAATAATGGAGGAAAGAGGAAGCCTGTCTTATGTTTGTCCTGAGCAAGTGATGGTAAATCAGAAACAACCCCCAGCTTTGTGTTTTCGGATGTGCGCTAACATAAATACACTATATGGATGAGCTGACGCCTGGGCAGAGACCAGAGGATCATAAAATAATATTAGCACACATGATGTAAAGGGTCTTTCATGTGTACTTTAGGCTGTATGGTCAAAACTTAAAGCAAAATACTGGTGCATGTGGATTTATAATATTGGTAATGTTAATGCTAGCAGCCCTTCTCCAGACTAATTAGGACAATAAAGGGCTATGGGCTAATGTATGACTGCCATGCCAAAGCTAATGAATGCCTGGTGTACCTTGTTTCCTCCCAAGCGTCCTTGGACTGTCATCTCCAACCTTTTGATGTTGTATCTGATTATCCAGGCAGCGATTAATCATGATTAAGTAAGCAGCAAGTCTCCGAGAGAAAAGAAAAGCAGAGAGGGTGGGTGGACAGCAGGAAAGTTGCCCAGGTTCAGGCCTTAATTCTAGGCAGCGCCGTCTCGGGCTTCTGCCAAGTGGACACTGGTAATGAGACAGCAAAGTAAAAATCACAGTGCTTTTTTAAAGTGTTGTGAAAAGGAAAGATTCATTATCTAAGCCAGCTTTTTCCAAGCCATAGTTGAGGCTTCCAAAGAAACGCCTCTTGCCTTCTGTGGTAGTGCTTTCACTTGCCCAGTGCTTCTTGACAGCAAGTTTTTTTTTTTTTTTTTTTTAGCATGTTTTGTTGATACAGATACATTTCAATACAACTCTCCACTCGCTGCTTTTCCTCCTCTCCAAAACATTTTGCTGCTTTGATATCATTTTATGGAATATAAATGGGGTGGAGCAGAGCTAAGGTAATCACCTATTGGCCCCCATGCATTTCTAATGTAACCTGGTCTGCCTATGCTCACAGAGTGGGGCTGGCTTCATTATTCCAAGGTGCTGAGTCTTTTTTTTTGCCAGAGCCATGCCTTTTCAGCGAATAGATCACCCTTGTGACCAGGAACTCTGATACTGTATGCACCGCCTGAAAGCTGAAGCTGTTTGCCCAGGTGCCAAAATAATCAAGTTCAGCTCACATGGCAGGTTATGAAAGAATATTAACTGTGGGAATAACCTGGTTTGACACACGTCACCTGTACGCATGATCAAATAGGAGCACGGTTGGAAAAGGAGTTTTCCAGGTAGGTCCTCTGGCAGGGAAGTTTGGGCTTGCGATGACACCAACTCAATCATTGTTGCTTTGAAGTCAGAGGGGTCAGTGTTGTAATGGGTTTGGACAAAGGTACAATGATTTTTCTCTTTTCGCTTTCCGACCTTTTTCGGTTAATGCATTTAGCATTCGCCGTCTGTAATGGGTTTCCCAGCAAAGGAGGGAGAGTGGAAGCTGTTGTTGAAGCATGTTTAATGACGAACCAAAGGATGTAGAGCAGAGGTGCACATTATTGCCTCTATCAATAATACAGCTGTTTAAGTGGTCCACTTGGAGTATGAGCATATAATACTTCCTTTTCTACCACGCTGCTGCCGCTCACTGTGAGAAGCCGTTTCTCCAATGAGGTCCGATGTGAAGGAATGTGTTTCGAGTGCAAACCACACAGGCTTGTCATGGTTTTTCTGGCAAAGTTTGTTTCTGTTAAATAGACCTACAATTTGATTTTACTTGGATGACCTAAGATTTCCACCTTCACGTTTTTAGTTTCCCATCAATCTTGCTTTTTTTTTTTTCTCCCGAAAACCAGTATTTCAAGCTTAAATTGTGGCAAATGATGTGTGTTCTCTGTGTTGTGAAGGAAAACAAAATAACTCCTGATGAGCGCCCTCTAACTGAACGCTTCCCCCCACAGCCCAACGTTTAAGTGGAAAACTTCCCGACCACAAAGACATAAATCAGCCACCGCCGTCCTCCAAGTTTCATCATAGAAATGCTAAATTGTGTTTCCGAGCCAATATGAAAACATGGAAAAAAGAAGGAAGCGCAAAGTTATGTATCTTGTAGCCATCAAACACAAGGGGGAAATCGGGGAGATCATCACATAATTGGCTTGAGTGTGTGTACACATGTCTCCCTCCAGTTCCAGCACGGTCTTTCAGTTCAACATGGGCTTTGAAATGTGGATTCAAAGCTAGCGGACTTCCCTGAATCACTGAAAACCCCCAGGACGTGCTTTGGCCTTTGCGGAGGTGGAAGCCAAATATGAGTCTGAGAAGATGAAGCACCCTGGCCTATCGTCTGTTCCTGGTAGGTGTTCACTCCCGATAAATATTTCATTTTGGTACAAAACAAATAACTTGACATAATTCCTCCCCCACTCGTTCGACTGGAATGACAGAGTGGCTGATTTACGCTTAGAGAGAGGTGTAAAAAGAATTGAGGCATGCTGTTTTTCCTCTAACCAATATCTAATGGATGTAACCCGACGGGCTAACAACTGTTTGTCTTTTTTTTTTTTCAGGAAACTGTGAAGTGAGGACACACTTGAATTTCTACAAATTGCTTACCGTGATTTGTGAGGAGCTCTCTGGCACATGATAGTGATTTAATGCCAGGCAGAATATAGCAGTGCAATAAGACCAAAGTTAAAGAAATCAGCTTTTAGGTACAATTACTTGCAAAAAAAAAAAATTGCTAAGTATTTATAATTCCTTCAGAGAGCTTTTAGTGCTCCTTCAAGAGGATTTACAGGCTAAAAAAATGACCCAGGCCCAAGTTCCATCTGAGACATGAAAGGACAAGTGGTTTAAACTTTAAATCTACTGTGAAAGTGTATTAACCACTTAACTATTTTCCCCGTTTCTTTCTTCATAAATGCTCGAGGCTGTCTCTGCTTTGTTGCATTTGTCAATCACTGTAATTTGGGCTCCATTTCCAAAAATAATTATCAGGTGAGTGGCAGCCCTTTGCCTGGAGTGCCAACTTGGAAGCGATGTGCCCAAGAGTATTAATTATGCCGCTCAAAATATGAAGTCTTTTAATAGAGAGGCTGACGTGACATCATTGTTTAGATTCTTTCTTCCCTACAAACATGACAATCATGGCTGTCCCTCTGGTCATCAGCAAAGATGAGGAGGAATTGTCAGAGGAAGTTATTAACAAGCTGTGTACCATGTGATAAAGTCAGTCAGGCTCTCACTGGTACCATGTCTGTTGATTCGCATATAGGAGAAGCAAAGAGCGCGCGAGGAGTAGGTCAACAACTTCAGTGCATCGGCTGTAAGAGATACAGAGCGAGGTGGAAATATGCAGCAGGAGGAGGAGGAGGAGGCGCCGTGGAAGCCTCAAATCTTTCAAATCCATGTACAAAAATGATTGCCGAACGTAAGTGTTGATGCTGTACTCGGAGGAGCATCCAGCTCCGTACAGTCGCCAGCCTAAACCTCGCTTTCCCTCTCTCCCTCTCATTCTGCCAATCAAGAGCTCACAAACAGGGCTGCACTGTAGTTGTGGTTCACATTCAGCAGTTGCTTCTGTGAAACCCTAAGAGGGAGAGACAGCTTCCAGGTCTCATTAGCATCCAGTAGCAGCTAATGCTGCCTCCCTATTACTGTCGGAGGAGCTGAAATTCAGTTGGAGATGAGCACAGCCCAGGGGGCTTAGGGTTGCCAGTTTAATTAGTGCCTGATAATTTCAATAATGAGTGACAATTCATTGGGGCTTTTTAGGTTGGCCCACTGTTTGAGTGCAAATCGATAATCCTCTGTTTCTTCCCCCACTCTCACGAGCAGATAAAGGGCGAGTGTGTGTATGTGTGCGCGCAGGAGTGTGTGTGTATCTATCCCTTTGCAGAAATTTAATGAAAAGAATCAACTTAGAGAATGTCCCTTTGAAACCAAGAAAAGAAAGCCTATGTGATTTGATTTGCTGTTATTGGATGAGCAGGTGGGTCTTTAGTTGCTGTCGTGGGGTCCAGAGTAAAAACAATTTGCCTGGAGTGATATGGGGTAAGTGAGTGGAGGGTGAGGGCTCTACACTTGTTTTGTACTCAACCAAATGATGCCCTCATGCTCAAAGCAGAAGCGCTCTTGCTCTTATCAGTGACCATGCAGTCCGGATACTGTACACATGCACCGAGGAGACCGGCAAACATCCACGTCAAGACGCAGCAAGTTTCGCGGTGTTTCCTGCACGTGCACACAGCTAACACACAGAACTTCGAGGAAAATAAAAATAATGATTAACGATAATTTATTCAATTGCCCCCAAGCCTGGAGAAATAGTTTACCCTGATTACTCGAGAAAGGTGTTTAAAACTGCGGTAATTCGGTGACAGGCAACAAAATTCCGCTAATGCCCTGCAAGAAGTTGTGTTTTGCTCTGGAAGCTGTTTCACAGCTCGGCACGAGGAAGAACAGGTGAGGTTGAATAAAGTTTAAACAGACACTTCTTATATTCGCGGAAATAATTATGCAAGGCAGCATGCTGTTTTACAGTGTATTGGAAATGAAGAATCAATTTTAGGTGTTGCAGGTAGTGCATTAAATCACCAATTAACCACATAACACCCAACCTCTACCTGACACTTGTATTGTAATCATTGTAGAAACAGGAAATAGGAGCCCATTATTCTCTAATACACAGTCTCTGATAAAAAAAAAGAAATATAAATAAACGCTCGGTGCATGCAGAAATAAATTATCACGAAGAGATCTGTGAAGAAGGAAAAAAAAAAAAGTTGATGAGATACACAAAAGAATGAGAGCGACGTTTCACCTGCCAATATGTGGTGCAGAACGCCGTACCTCGCGCTGCAATAATTGTGGAACAGCTTTGTTGCCCTTTGTGACATGTCTGCATTTGACACGCTATATGTTGCACAATGTCGTGTACAATACTGAGTCAGCACATGAGTTGCCTCTATATTCGGTCTTCCCTCATACAGCTATGGAATGCAAGTGCAGCGAGAGCATGCAGCATTTCCTCAGTCAGTTAGGCTGACATATTGTGAAGGACAGTAGCCTAATTATTCCCTGGCAGTGGCACAGACCTGCCAGTCCTTTCAGATTGAGTTGAACCACCAAGGCTAGAGTTTGATTCCTGAGTGTCTGCTGTGTTTTGAGTCAGATAGGATCATGTCCACTGGAGATTTAATTTGGACACTCAGTGGTGTGAACCCAGCCCCTTATTACGTTCACCCCCTCATCACCCTGACCTGTAGTCTTCCTCTATTACAGGCCCGAGAAAAGAAAAAATAAATAAATAACGGCAATCATCACGTTAATACGAGGAACATCAAGAGACTATTGATTGTGGTTACTTGCCGAATATTCCCTCTATGACATGTGGTTCAGTGCCCCCTTCATGCTCGTCTGTGGCAGTCTTTTTAAATATTCATGATGAGGTTGCCTTATGGTTCTGCTGCTGAATTTCTAATTGGGCCGTCAAAAGAGATACAACATGCCCTTAAGCAGGACCGTAACAGCGGTCAGCTCAAACAGAAATTGTGTGATTCAGCCAAAGGGCTAATTAGCGATTAGCATTCACTGTTTACAAGGGTCTTTACCTGTGGGCCAGGCGATGGCTGAATTGAGCTTAAAATCGCTCCGTTCTGCCTTTGAAGCTTCAAGAGCTGCCTGTCCATATCATAATGACTGGGAGGAGAGAAGGAAGCGCTTCTACTGTGTAACAACATAATCATCAATTAAGGCAGGGAAATGCCAAGAAGTGGGGATTTTAGCTCATTATAAAAAAGCCCAGAAGAAGGGGTACCTCTGGATTTATATATATTTCCCATCTCTCCTCTGTCAATGTCTGCCATCTTTGGAATTCAAATGATTTGTTTCTTTCAAGATGAGTGGAAATCCTGAAACTATAATTCAGAGACCCAGAAGCAGACATGCCCTAATAAGGGCTAAAATATGAATGACATTTGCTCCATGAAGATCCAGAATGGAAATGGGATTGCCAATAATTTAGTCCTGCTTATTAGTTTCCGCTGTCGAAAAATTTATGTTTAATGGATTTTTTTGGCCATTAGAAGCAAAATTAATGCCATCATATAACAAGCAGATTTCTGAAATTATAACAGTTGTTGTCATTACATTGAAAAATCAGAATTGCTGTATTGCATAGCCTGAAGCTATATATGCAACTTATAAATTATGTTTTTGTATATTTGTATTATACTCTAAATATTACAGGCTAAATTATTTTTAACTAAATTAAAATAAAACATAAATGCCAACTGCTATGTGATGCAAAGGTTTTTGTGCTGACAAGCTGTTAGTGGAATATCTTTAACTAAAGTCCCCTGAAACAAAGGGAACAAGCCTTTTAGATGTCCAATACGTCTTTTTTATTTGCTGTTTGGGGGTACCCAGTGGCCAAGATGGACCATTGTATACATCATCCTGATGGAACTACTGCTAGGACATACAGTAGCTCATGTCTTGAACATCTTTCCAGACATTAAAAAGAATATGAGATTTCCCCAACTTCTTTGAGGATGCGCTGCCTTTGAGAAAGGACTCCTTTTGAGCATATCCAAACGTTTTCATCTCTCTCATTTTTTTAAATCAATTTTTTTTTTTTTTTACTTTTGCCACAAAGTAGGGACTCAACACAAACTAATTCATGATGATGAAAAATACTGCTGGGGTGCGTTTCCTGCTTAACAAAGTACAAAGATGGCTGATAAAGGGCTTATTAGTGAACCATCATTACTCTCACTTTGGCTTGAATGAAAAGCACCATTATGTCCTGCCTTTTTTCCCCTTCTTTTTTTTTGCTGATGTGGCTACGAGCTGAGGTGATGCCGAGGCTTCTTTCGGAGGGTTAGTTGAGCAGACCTGTCAGTGATGATATACAGACAGCAGGAACAGTGCAAACTCAGGGATAAGAGTCAACAGTAATTAGAATCTATTGAGGGAGGCGGGGGCTCTCGTGCACATCACACACACACACTCATCTACGTTTCAATGTGTAAACAGAGCTGCAACACTTCCTCAGAAATAGTAAAAAAATAATCTGAAAATATAAAATACCTTTAATACCTTAAATCAAACTTTTATACGCATGCACTAAAATGCATTGGAACCAAGATTATTCCAAAATCTCTGCCTTACTGTAGAGATTCTCCCTTTACACTCTTTTTTTTCCCTTAATTGCTCATTAATGAGATGGTAATATATGTCTGCCACAAAGTTTGAAAAAGATGCACTCATTGAGAAAGCCATAAATCTAAACATTTGAAAAGGAATTAGTAACGGGGAGCCTCCCATTCTTGTTCTCTGAAAAATTAATGCGGCGCATGTTATATTTATTACAAGGCCGACTGTCATTCATTTTAGCCGACCTAACAGAAATTAAAAGTGACAGCAACCTCATCAAGAATGAATGCCATTGTATTCTACACGGAGCAGGAAAAGACAGGGCAAAATCAGATAATAAAACACAGCTTTTCACTGTGCATCCATAACGGGGAGAAGAAGATGCTGTGAATGAAGGAATGAGGGCAAAAGAAAGTCGAAGAAAAGACACATTTCTGGAACTTTTTTTGTCTTTTTTACGTTGCAGTTTCGAAAACAAAGCCTAATTTGGAATCTCACAGAAATTAAGAAATTAGAAATGCACAAAACCCATATAAATAAACAAGAGATGACACTAAAAACGACTTGTGTATTGAAATGTTTTCCGCTTCGTATTTGTTTTCAAACATTTTCCAGCATTTGTATAATTGTTGCCCTCACTCATTAAAGGAGAAGGGTTCTGATCTGAGTATGCTGCAGCTAAATGGTCAGGTTCCCATGTGAGGGAAATAAATTAAATATTAGTTTATTACATATTTAAATCTCTCTCCCCAGGCTGTCTTACGCTTTTTTTCTTCTTCTGTTGGTTTGCATTATAATGTTCACCAAACAGCTTTTTCCCAACTAATGGCTTGTAACAACGCGGTCCTGCTTTCCCCCTCTGCTTTTGGTCTAGATTTTCATAACAAATTACTGTGGTACGCCAAGGGAAGAGGGGAAGCTCCAACTTCCTGAGGAGGCAAAAGGGAAAAATTCATCTTTAAGTGGTACAAAGTCGAGCATTGCCAGTGGAACATTTTCACAGTGTGTGTCCGTTAAACATTGAGTAGACAGTCAGCTGCAGATAATAAGTCAACGTTGTCAGGGAGCTGACAGTAACATTTGGTAATAATAAAAAATCCATATTGCATGCTGCTTCTTGGGAAAAGCGTTTGCACCAAAGTGTGTAAGGTTCTGGTCCGCTTTTCTCCTGACAAACAATGGTTTCATTCCTCCTATTGGCATATAAAGTCCAAGGTCACATTTGAAATTCCAGACTGCTTTTATAAGTTCATAATCTAAGTCCTATCCATCAAAATGCTGATGCCTCAAAACAAACAGAGGGCTGAAAGCCGAGATACAGACCAGGACGGGCCCCCTGAATAATTGTTGAGGGCAGCCCCCTCGCTCTCCCTATCTCAGGTGTGTGATTAAAATCAATTAAATCACTCCTCTGGTGTCAACCGCCCCAAATCTCCTGACAAATGAAACGGTGCTTTAGGAAGACGAGGATGTTCCTGGTCCTGTCGTGGCTCGGCTCATATTCACAAATGAGATTAAGATTGGGCTGCTGAGGGATTTCAAAGGCCTGTTTTCCATAAGAGCATGAAACAGCCTGTGAAGCCCCGTGTAGGCTGCAATAAGTAGACTTGAAAGTGTCTGGAGCAGAGATCAGCTCCCAGCCCACAGTGAGAGTAACTAGCTGGAAAAAAAAACAAGCAATATTTACCTGCATCTATAAAGCGTAAGATTCTAATTGGCATAAGATTGAGGCGCGATAAAGTAAAAGTGCAAAAAACTATACAATTATTCCATAAATTCTTAAAACCCCTCAATCTATTTATGTTACAATGTTGTGGTTAGTTTGATGCATCCATTAATGAGCTGTTCATCCAATATTAATATGTATTAAAATGTGTGTTTTGAGTCCATACAGTTTCCACCACAGCACAGTCTTCAGACAAATTAAGCTATTTGCGAAGCATCAATATGGAATCATTAAATGCCCTTTGTGTATTGTTCTCCACGCTCTGCGGACCACCCCTCTTTTATTTTCGTTTCCCCTCTCACTCGCGTGCCTGCCCGCCCGGCTTGTGCCTCAGATGCGAGTCGAGGTTGAAGCCCTCTGCAGGCCTCTTTATGACGACAGTCGGTGAGATCTGCTGATCCCATCTCCAGTGGGCCTCTGTAACCCCCCCCCCCTTTGCAACATTAGGCAAAAGCGCTAAATCAAAGTGTAGAGTCAGCCCAGTGTGTGTGTTTAACATCCCCCTGCTCTTGTCACCAATGACCAGGGGCGGACCGCCACGTGTCCTTGCCCTATCCCCCGGTGTCCTATCACTTCTTTATCTGTCCACGGGGCATGGCCGCTCTCCCAAAGACAACCACACATGCATGCTCAAGAAGGGTCTTTTTTTTTTTTTTTTTATTCATCTCAACACCCACAGAGAAAATCAGACATCCTAAATTGTTCCCCTACAGCAGTTGTTTTATTCATGGTTGCATTTGATATCTTTTTTTTCTCCTTTCCATTCCTATTAAAGCTCATATTTGTATAACAATGAAATCTTATTTCTTTTAATCAAACAGAGGAAATTAAAAGCAGCATAAAGCACTGAACATTCTTCTTTTTTTTGTTTTTTTGCAAACATTTGCAAAAGGACAAACTTTGCAAATGCGTCTCAAAAAAATGTTTCCAAAACTGAAGAAAACTTATGTAGGACACTGACCTGTATTTCATTGTGAAGAGGGGGAAAAAAAAAGAATCAACAAAATATATACTTTTTAACTCTGAAGTTCTTGTGGGAAAACAATAACAGACAGTATGTTTATTTGCGATGAAGCTACACAACACAAAGAAAGAGCAACCATACCAAAGGGATTTTCCTGACTCCTGAGAAGGGTACAACCAATATTCCCAAACCCATGCCAGGACTTGTGATTCCGCTGTATACTTTCTTTTTTTTCTTCTTCTTCTTCTTTATGAAGAATGATCAAATCAAGCATGGAAGTGTGTTTCATCAGTCTGTTGGAGGGGAAGGAGAGACTTTCAAAATAATCCCTTAAGTAGATGGGAATTTTTTATGCTTTTTTTTTTTCATACGAACACAAGGTGTGTTTCATGAGAGTGCAGGAAATGACAATTATATTGAGATGCTATCTCCTCCAAAGAACGGCAAAACCTTTTTGGTAGAACTGTGCGTGATGTGGCCACACATCTGATCTAGCAGTGTTATTATTCAGTCTCTTGACAGGTCATATTTTGTCAAATGAAATGCTGAATTGCTTCGTACTCTGCAGAGAAGCTGAAGTGATACATGTAAGTAGAATTAAATTACTCTATAGTATATTACAGCCTCAGTGGGATTGTGGCTGTTCCTTCATTTTTAATAAGTGCTTATTTCCCAGGGGGCTTTGTTGGGCACCGTGGGTCAACAGTGTCCAAGAGGGCAAAGCTTGTTCACCACATTCTAGAGCCCTTTAATTGCTCGAGGTTATGTGTGCTATTATCTTCCTTTTTCTCTTTCATTATGGAGGTGCAGAGGTTCGGATTGACCCATCCTCTCAATTTTGAAAGCACTCGCTGCGTTTAGCGCACTTCAATTAAGCGTGCATCGGAGTGCCTCTGATGAGATTTATTTAATTAATTATTCCAGCTCCTGTTTTTGGCTCTTGCATATATTCATTAAAAAAAGGAAAAGGGGGGGGGGGGGGGGGAAGAAAAAAAATAATAATTCCACGGGTGTCCCAGGCCCGCTCTTATATTTATTCTGTTGTGATAATGTTACAACTGTAACAGCAATATTTTCAGAACTCCCAGGAGTGCTTGGTCTGACTCAAACATAATAACCCACGGCAGTGTCTGTCTGACTCTCAGCCATTCTCATTCCTTCTTGCAGCTGATGCCGTAACCCCGGCCCCCTTCCCTGCAGGCTGTGCTGACGGCGAGCTCAGAGCAGCCACAAACACGCACGCACACACACACACACTCACACACACACAAAAAAAAGGACCTGTGGACCTGCATTTGCATGGACACAAATGTTCACATGCAAACATATGCAAATATACTCATGAACACACACGTAAGTGCTTATTCACAAATGTGCACATATTTTTATTCCACTCATTTTACCTGGCTGTCCTCTTTTTTTCCAAGTTATTTTAGAGAGGAAAAAAAAAAGGTACTATTGTGGGACTTTAAATGCTGAGGAAACAACAAAAAGTCACTGGAAAAAACGTGTTAAGAGACCAGTTCAGTAACTGAAAAGATTCCGGTGCACCATTTTACTCCAAAGTGGCTTGTAAACACCGCTCCCAAGTTAGTGCATGGCTTTGCCTTCCTCGTGAGAATTTGATCACTTTTACCCGCTCTGACAAGTCTCCTTTTGTTCAAAAAGGGAGAAGGCAGATGACTGATCAATATAAACACAGGTGTTTGGAGAAAAGCTTTGGATTGATCAGTAAGAGTCCCTCAAACTGAGAGAGAGAGAGAAAGAAAAAAAAAGAACAAATCACAGGAAAGGAAAGTGAAAAGTTAAGTAGGACACTGCGAGGGATTCCCTGGGTGCGAGTCTTGGAGAAACTGCACAGCACAAATGAAAAAAGAACAGAGGAGAGCTGGTTGGGGAATTCAAAAAAGAATAATTAAAAACTCAAATCGGGTTCTTAACTGTGAGAAAGAAGAAGAGGAGAGAGAGGGAGTGAGAGTGGGTTTTTTAAATCCACCAACAAGAATACACTTGGATGATAACTGCTTCAGCCGTAGGCTATTAAAATATTAACCACCGCTGTCCGAGCTGGGACTTTCCAAGCGGTGCTGAGCAGTATCCTCCCCGGATGCTGGGCCTGAGAGAAAGGCTCTGCTCCTGCTCGTTGCCCTGTGGGAGGCTCAGGCTTGCATGTGGAAGTGTTTTAATGTTTCTCAGATGCCTGGCTTACTGAGGGAGCTTTGACAAGGCAACTATCCTGGGTGTGATTTAAAGGTGTGCACAGGGGGAGCCCAGGTACTGGAGCTGAGGGCCTCTTAAGAAACTGGGTGCCTTGTAGAGGGAGAGAGAGAGATAAAAAAGGAAGCAAACTTTAAAAAAATCAAATCAAATAAAATAAAAATCCCTTGTTGCTAAGCAAAACTCAATCCCTTAAGTTTGACTCAAATTTTACTTATCAGTTGAGCTCTGAAAGTGTATAAATTTAATGCAGATTCAGGGAACAAAATAAAATAAAAAAATACACATCTGAACTATTTTAGTTAATTATTTTTGGAGGCTTATGTGCTTCCAGGACCCTGAAATTGCCTTGAGCTTTTTAGAGTGGTAACGCACCGCAGATATTTAAAGTGTACATCTAAATCATTTAGAGGGATTTCGTTTAGGGGGGAACACACAGAGAGAACCACCCTCATCTCAAACAGAGCAATTGTAGAGGTTTTATTGACTCTAACAGATAACAGCAATTATTTCTCTGAGTTTGCTTTCTGCTCTCTGCCAAATGTGAGCTGGCAGATTATTAAAAAGACAAGTGGTTTCTTTGATATTGAGACAAAATAAAGGGGGGGGGGGGGTATTTTTAGCTGCTGTAAAGGGGTTGCCAGCTTTGTTCAGGTGGAATTTCTGCACAGGAAGTAACGCACGTGCCGCTTCCAGGCACGAAAGTCGCAGATTAAGAAACGCGCTGAAAAGTTGGAGAAATATTCAGAGTGGCAGGTTGTTTTTGAATATTTCATGAGATTACAGAATCGTGGCACGTATCATGGCGTTGACTTAAATTGTTAAAGTAGCCTGAAGTTCACAGAGAGGCTGAGATCTCTATTCTTTTATTCCCCAAACTCGACGCGATGTGTCTCTGTCTATCTCGCTCACTTCCCGCTGTCCTGCCTTCACCTTCATGTTCCTGACGCCCACCCAACACTTCCTGGGGGGCTCGGCTCCCACTCCCAACCCTTTTCCCCTGTGGCTTTTGCCTCGTTCCCAGTTCTCCCACCTTCCCTCGGTCCGTCCATGCGTCCTTGCCTCTGTTGTCCCCCCCCCCTACCCCTCTCTCTCTCTTGAGTGCCCTCTTCTTCCTGCAATGTCCCATCTCTCCCTGGAATCAGGAGCCTGGCTTTCTGGCAGGCAGATGGGACAGATGAGGATGGCAGGGATTGGCTAATCCCTAATCTGCTGTCTCCTTGCCATTCTGGACCACAGAGGAGAGAGGGAGACAGAGAGGGAGAGGGTGATGGAGCCAGCTAGATGGAGCCAGCTGTCAGATGGAGAGTCTTTCATGGTCCTGCGCACACAACAGCTGCACAGGGCCCGCCTGCACGGCTCTGCATTATTAAGCATCTTTTTAGTTGGTTCCAGATGCAGACCTAGCTGTGTTTACCCAGGCTTTGTGCTTTCTGCACCCCCCCGCCCCCCCACCTCCTCTTCCATCTTCAACTGTCCCATAATTTCTTAATTCCTGTGTTGCTCCGTTGCTTAATGTGGTCAAAGTCATTCACATTTGTGTCTGTAACAGTACCACATGTGCACGACCCTTGCAAATAAAGGAAAATCCCTTCACAAATATTTGAATCAATTAAACATAAGTGGACTTTTTGATTCAATACTCCTTCCTCTCTCTATTTTTTTTGGAATAAATTGAAATTAAATTCTGTTAGCGGTGCAACAAACTTCCTGAGGGTTACAACGGTATCTAATGACATTAAGTAAAAAAAAACAAAAAGGAGGAAATCTTTGCTGCTGTGGAAATGGCAGAGAAGTAAAATGTAATTACATCATAATTAAATGGTTTCATTGCTGTAATTACATGCTGTTTAATGCGCCGCTCTCGATGTGATTGTATGTCTGCATATAGAATGTGCAAACAGGCAAACTTGTTTGAACATAAATGCACAGGCGCTTGCAAGCACACAAACATGGGTGCGCACACACACATGCATAAGTTTGCGCCAGCGTACGCATTTTTCGCACAGCAACCTTTTGCAAAAGCCA
The DNA here is from genome assembly GCA_032275365.1 of Anablepsoides cearensis. Classification (NCBI taxonomy): domain Eukaryota; kingdom Metazoa; phylum Chordata; class Actinopteri; order Cyprinodontiformes; family Rivulidae; genus Anablepsoides; species Anablepsoides cearensis. The sequence continues at coordinate 13,351,500 of JAUBOC010000089.1, forward strand.
GCTTTGAGAGGACTAATCTGTGCCTCGGTGCCGTCTCTTGTCAAGTTCAAGAGGGTTAACAAATCTTTACCTCCAGAACAGCCCTTCTCTTCCCCCTTTCATGTCCACATTTGTTCACTGTATGTCCAAAAATCTACAGAGGCCCGTCCCGACTCAGTTGGGATTGGTTTAGCTGAAGAGCTGGAGGCTTTTCAGTTGCTGGCATCTGTTGTTCTTCTTCCCAGAGCTGCTGGCAGTCAGTTAATGGCCATGCTTGGGACCCAGAGAGAGGGAACAGTGGCTGATTTCCCCATTGCCATCGCACCAATCCCGGCACACCACCAACTGCAGATGAGCCACCAGCAGCTAAAAACATTCAGGCTAATGCTCCGCTTCTCTGAGAGTTTGGGGCAGATGTTCCTCACATTTTTTTTCTTTTTTTTTCTTGCTGTGTTTCGGCGCATAACTCAACACTGTCAAGTTTGTCTTTTTGTACTGAGGATGTTCACAGATTTGATCCTGATGAAAGCAGTCACATGAATGAAAGAAAAATAATGTATTTCAATGACATTTGCAAAACTATAAATGTTTATTTTATATAAATAGAAAAAAAGAGTCCAAATTTAAATATGATAGAATCAACAAGTTATTCTTTTTTTTTTTGTGCGTTTTATTTTCCAATGAGTTAATACTGACTTAGCCTGGATCAAGCATTTTATTATTACCGACACTCTGGGCTCAGTCCTCGGCATCTGCATAATACTGAAAGCGGTTGCTACAGTTTAATCAGTATCTTGTTACTCCAGAGAGTCAGGCTGGATATGTTATCACTAAGGAGGAAGTTCAAATGAAGCTCAATAAATAAATTAATGCCTTGACGATTAGCTGTCACATAAGCAATTAAAATGACTTCAAATTATTCATTTTCAAACAGGTGCAGCCAACGAAAGCTGCGATTGTTGTAGTAATTGTCAAAATCAAACAATTTGTTTTGATTTATCTTCCATGTTGCATCTCTTGTGATAAATTCAAGCCAGTGTGCATAAAATATTTTAAAGAGAATTTAGCAACATAAGCATAAATAGGATTTTGTCTCTCTTTTTTTTTAGTCCTTCTCAGGCCTTCGTCGTCATTCTGCTGGTAGAAGTGTTTGAAAATGCTAGAAATGTTGGAGGCCATTTAAAATCACCATGACAAAACTGTGCTTAAAAACTCAATCACATTCTTTTTTTGCAAATTATTAATTGTGACTGTCATAGTCGCAGCAACCTCCTGACAATCACACGGCTGCCTCAGAAAAAATACACTTGACAGCTCAGGACCCCAAATCCCACAATGAATTCGTCCTTGACACATCCTTAATGACGATCATCTTGATGATTGTAAATACATTATCATATCAGATCACGTCTGTGTTGCAATCATCACCTCCATTTCCTTTTAATTAAACAGCAAAGCTGACACCACATCTGTCAAAAAGGAAGTGAGACTTCTTGAAATCGGTGTGAACTTTTCCTTTTTTCTCGTTCCCGCTCCAAAGCAAACAATAGAAAGGGAAATGGCTTTGAAAATAACAACCTCTATCAGTGCCTGTCTCCTCCTTGCCCTCTCCGTCTTTCTTCCTTTTACTCCTTTCCTCATCCCCCCCAAACACACCTCCTCCCCTCTTTCTTTCTCTCACACACTTTCACCACTTCTCCATCTCTTTTCTCCCCCCCTCTCTCCCTTTCTCCCACCACTTGAAAGGCAGGGTAATGAGACAGCTAGAGAGCAAAGCAAGGTGTCCGCGGAGCATCAGTTGTGCACGGGAGAAGTGAAAATTTACTGCAAATGAGACGATGCCAGTAAATTCATTTTTATTCAGATTACTGTCATCATACATTACGGCTTCCCTTGTAAACATTTGGCCTCGGTTTTTGTGATGAGGCGTCATTATTTGCCAGATTACGTTATTAAGCTATTAACACGTCAAGCACGGCGGGCAACAATGCAGGGGCACGCTTAAACAAGCTGAAGAGAATGGAGGAGGTGTCACCGGCTTGACATATGAAGACACTTAATAGCTGCAGCTCTGAAGACAGAAGAGAGAAATTAAATAGACAGCTTTCAGCACAGAATGGAGAGTGCTATTCACAAGTGCTCAGAACTGACTTAACTGTCTTTACGCAATAATTATTTAACAGGCCATCAAATATAATGCAGCAATTTAGTTCCGCAGGAAACATATTTCCTCTCACGTGTATGTTTTATAGCCTCTATTTACATGTTATTGATGTCATTATGAAAAAGAGGCTTGTGTTTATTTCGAATTTGAAGGCCTGGAAAAATGGTTGTTGGTAAATCTTTTTTGACAGTCACAATAAAAACTTGAATGACTACAAACTAAATCAAACAGAGAGAGAGAAAAAGAGAAATTTGCTAAAATATAGAGATTTGTTTTACTTTTTACAGCTTAGAAACTAACAATAAAGTTTTATTTTGTGTGTGTTGAACTTTGATTTTTCATCAAAGCGCTTGAAAAAAAAAAAGAAAAAAAAAGTCAGCATTATGAAACAAACAGGGGTCCCACTGGTGACATGAAGAGGCTGTACGCGGACGGCCAAGTCAGCGGTTTTGAGTGGATAAATCCATGGTAACCTATTGAAATGGTTCAACCACAGCCAAAATCAGCTACAACAGTCAAAGGAGCCAGAGCCCTTCCGTTCAGCCAGCACAGCAGCTTAGCAGTTTTAACCGAGAATCCACCACTTATCATCGTCGGCATCCAGCGCCACAACACTCCACCATGAAGAGGCTCGAGTTAAGCCGGTTAAAATAACACGAGACAATACATCAACAACAGCTTCCTCTTCCCTTTTGATGCCTGCTTAATTTGAATGGTACAATGGGCTGAATCCTGTTCTGGTGCTCGACCAAAGGACCACAGAGCTCTGTCCATCTCTCCTTCACATCAGAGGCTGCCGGAGGAGCGGGGGGGCCCCCTGATACTGTGTGGGGTTGCCTGATAAAGGCCTTATTTCTGAGTCTTCCAGTGAGGGACTGGATTCTACTCCCCAGCAGGGACGGCAGCGGACCACGTCGGTTAAGGCGGATGCTAGAAACTGCAGTTAGAGCTGAAACACTGAGAGGGGAGGGTGGGATGGAGAAAGTAAAAAGGAGAAAGTGGAAGAGACTGAGACGACCGGGTGAGTGAAAGAGAAAGGCGCTGACTGATAATTGACGCTACCTTGAGAGTTCACCTTGCGCGTGACACCCTTAAGCCCAAATTTGGGGGATAAGGGGCGCAGTTTAAAAGTTCAACCTGTTTTTTTTTTTTTTTTTAGTTTTGCTTTGCGTTTTAGGATGCTATAAGTGTGCCCTCTTGGTATTTTGGACTTTTCTTCCAGACGCTGACACATGACTGAGGTCCCATTACCACCAGTCCTGTTTGCTACTGAGGCAAGCGATACCCATTGACTGGTAGAGCCCCTGCGAAGCATTTTACCTTGCGTTCATCCAGGACTTGACATGACCTTTGAACCTGTGGCGCACACAGCTGTCAAATGTCTCCACTGTCATTCCCTTTGGACATCCTCTGATTCTTCACAAGACCCCCCCCCCTCCCACACACACACACACACACACACACACACACACACATTACAACCATAAATACACACACCCACAAGCACAATTTTACCACATTTGTTGCACCAAACTAAGATCTTTAAGTATTTAAAGTGGCAAATCCAGCATATCTGTGGTGCACATGAAGAAAATAACTAATTACCTTTTTGATGGCAAGTGAGGATTAAAATAAATGAACTTGCATATCTTTTTTTTCCCCTTAAATTTTCACATTGCCGCAGAACAGGGATTTATGTATATCCCCCCCAACATCTTATAAACATGGACATGTAGAGGGAGGAGAAAAACGGGAATCAAATTATTAAAAGTGGGAGTGAAAGGATCTAAATTTAGTATGGGAAAAAAATAGTTTCTATTGCTAAGAGAGAAGGGGAAAAAGTAACAATTTTTCAAGCTCGCCTTCCTCTGAAATCTGCATTTGCATTGTTGTCTTCTGTGTCTACAGCCCATTTGGTTCGAAAACAGCTAAGACAGTATTTTATGGGAATTCGCAGAGATCCGTGCCTGTGAGTTCACTGTGACTGGAGCACCACCAACTGGTCAAAACACGCCTCACCGTTAAACACCTGAGCTCTGTCTCCTCTGATGTGCATTGAAAGATTAGTCACATGCATCCAGTTGCAACCTCTACATTTAAACAGTCTTGATTTATTCTTAGTGTGATCTGAAAAACAAGCAAGATTTTTTTTTTTTTCCCTTCTTCTCCACCTCAAAACCCCCTCGGAGAGGTTGACTTCATGGTATCCATCATCATGCATCTTTAATGACGTCAGGCCAGGAGCATGGGGTAAAATCACAGTAGTGGCCCGAGGCTAAAACCAGCTAAAATGAGGTTCCTCTTTCTCCTTCCCACGCAGAGAGAGAGAGCTGCGCACAGGCCGAGAGGGAGGGTACATCGCACCCATCGATCGCTGAGGAAGCTTGGCGGCTGGCCGCCACTCGGTGGGGTTGATGGATACATTTTTTTGCGAAAAAGTCAGAGTTGGAAAGCGATGGGCCTGAGCCCTGAGCTGGGAGACAGAGATGTGACAAACGATGGATGCCTTGATTTATGAGTCCTTCTGCAAGACTGGGGGAAAGGACAATCTCCTCTCAATTTGATTTAACTGTAAAGGGCCTTTGGAGACTCAACACACAAAGCCTAAAAAAGTTGAGAAACTTCTTTCTATTCAAAACACATGTCAGAAACTAGAGCAGCATAGCTACATTGTGCTTTTATCGCTGTCTAAAATCTGTCACATAAATCTCCACCATTCTCAGCATCTATAATTCTTACACTCGTGGCACAACTGCAAACTTAAAAAAAAATCCCTTTTTTTTTCTACATTAAAAAGATGAGAAATAGATTTGAGCTCAAATCAATTATACACAGTAACCCTCAAACAAATAAGTCAAATATAGCTCAGGGCCAAAAAGCATTTCATGTCACAGAGAGCAAAACAAAAGAGCGAGCAATAAAAGATCTCCCACATTTTAGCAGCATACAGTAATTTCTAAGCTATTTCCTGCGAAACTCCATGAAAGTCTGAGCGTGGCTTGGAAACATCTTTCAGTTGCCGAGCCCCCAGCCTTGACCTCGGGGGTCAAAGTCAGTCAGGCTCTTCCTGTCTGTGGCTTTTCCCAGGATCCCCTGCCTGTCGGCATGTCAGCACCTCTCCTGTCTCCTCACCAACTCAGGATGTTGCTTTTGCCTTCCAAGAGTTTCCTGAAACCAGAGGAAAAAAAAAAAAAAAAAAAAAAAGATTGGTTTCCATGTAGGGGTCACTTGGTGTGAAAAAAAAAAGAAACGCCATTAAACATCGCTGTTTTGTATATTTGACTCAATTTTACAAACTCGCTGCCCTTTGACTTGTGCCTATTTGTGGAAGTGAGGATGTGTTGGCTTGTGGAGAATGAAAAGTGAACTGAATGAACAGTTTTTGCACAAAGAGTAAACACAAGACCCATCTTGCCCTTTTTATATGTATATAAATTATTTTTTGTACAGGAATTGATTTGCTGTTTTTTAACTTGTCCTATGGATTAGTTCTATTTTATGAAGGAGATCCTCAATATTTAACAATTTATTAGCAAAAAAATATAGGATGAATCAGCTTTTTTAATATTAACTTAGTCAGATAATTAAAGTTAATATCAAAATTGGGTCACAATCTGATTAGAGGACATAGTGGGCGATTAAGGATGATGCTGCTAAAGAAAATGGACTGCTATTAAGGAGAAGTGACTGGAAATAGGGCACATTATTAAACAACGTATAGGTGCTTCACTTTGCTTTTTTCTTCAGGTACTAAAAAAAAGAAATGAGTGCTAAATGACAAGGTTGCACCCCTGGCAACAGACGTCCTGATTACTTTTTTGTCTCAAGCCCTACAGCAGCCCTAAATAAACCAATGCATCCGAGCCTATGCAGACATTTAAGAGGCATGTTTATTATGCAGAAGTTAGCTATGCACACCTTTGTCTAACTTTGATATTAGGTCTGTCATGGATGCTTAAAAATTCTTCTTAGCCCCTGCTGTATACCCGTAACTCTTATTCCCTTGTTGAGCAGCCCAAAGAGTATGTGTGTATAAATGGAAGGCCTGTCATTTCACATTCATTAAAAGTGAAGTTCCAAAATTAATAATGTAAAAATATGGGTTTTAATTAGTCTTCTATTCTGCCCAATGTACTTAAATTGGATCATCTGGTCCCCGATGCCCTTTCACTTAATAAAGAATTAGCCTGTGATGTTCTGAGCTTGACAGGTAGGATAAAGTGGAGAAAATCACTGCTGTTATATAAAGGATATATCCGTTTGTACGTAATTTGCAGCTTAGTCAATTTGACAGGGGGGAGGTTCCCAGCAATGGATCCTGAGCAGGTTTTCGTTTAATGCATTTCTATCATGTTATGGCGTGACCACACCATTGCCTTGAATCGCTCAGCTCTGTCATATAATTAGTGACATTAATCCAATTTGATTGAATATCTGCTTCACTTTAGTTAGGGTATTACTTATGAGTGGAATTTGTACCTATGAAGACAAGGTTACTTCTTAATGTGATTTAAGTTTCTATTTAACATTTATATTATTTTTCTTTTAAAGCCGTAATTTACATCTTTATTCGGGCTCAAAATTGAACTTGGAAGACTTTGTATTGGTGATTTATGATACTGTAAATGCATTTTAGATGCTGTGCATCCTTGCTTTGAACTTGCACGGATAAAGAAACAGCTTTTACTTATCATCGTCCAAAGCCCACCGTTTGTTCTATCTAAGAGGTTAAATAGAGGGGTTTAAAACGAGGCTTTAGTTGAAAGCATATGGCATCCATGAGTGATCCTTTACATTCAGTGGCCATATAGTGGTGTTTGTGCGCGCCTGAGTGGGTGTTGTCGTGCTATTCTCAGGCAACGAGCCCAGACAGCCCTCTCTCACTCCCTCACGCGGGACAGGCACAGCTGTCAGATCAAAATCAATCGCATTTTAAAGGACGTGCGAGCTAAATATTTCATTCTTGCCTTGGGAACCAATTAAGTGCTACATATGAAGTCAGAAGGACTGGTTGAGCCGGAGTCGTACTGGTGCGTACCAGCTGCTCATTGCTTACACCAACCCCCCTTTTACTCCATGCAAATGTGTCAGTGTGAGCGTTCGAGTTCAATTACCTAGTGATGTTTTAAAAATGCACCAAAGCCAGACTGGCAGTCCAGAATTGGAGGGGATCCACCCCAGGTATGTTGTTTATTTAGTTGTTGTCTGTTGAGCTGGCTGTAACCCATTTGCCCTGATTGCAGATGTAAAGGATCGCAGTGATAGGAGGAACTGGGGGCCTTCAAAGTGCCATGTGTCAGAAAACACCTCACACCGGATGGCAGGGACAACTGGCATCAATTCCTCAAACTGCGACCCCTGCCTCCAACTCTCATCACAGTAAAAAGGAAAAGAAATCTTAAAAATGAAGTCTTTTTACCTTAGATTTGATCATTTTCTAATGCTTGATTTTAACAGTATTTTTATGTTGAGTTTTCATTATTTTGTCCACGTTGTCATTTCTTCATTACCTCTGTCATTTTTAAAAAATGTATCCCCTATATTCCTTTTGGAGTTGAACAAAAAATAATATCCCTCTCGACTTTCTGCTTCAACAATTTAAAGGACAAGGTAAAAACCATTTTAGGACTAAAAGTGACTCAAGCAAGGCAGGGGTGAAACAAATTAAAGAGTTAACAAAAGAAAAAAAAAAGAAGTCACACCACGAAGGTTAAATTGAAGGAGAAGAGAGGCTTGAGCTGTGCATGAAAGTGAAAAAAGCTGGCAGCCAAAGTGGACAATCTGAGAGGGCTAAAAGAAAAAAAAAGTGAGAGGAAAAACAAAAAGCGAAAAGTAGAACAGAGGAACACAGCAGCTGAAATAAAGTGCAAAAAGGAAACGGTGTGAAAGAGGGAGTAAAAGAGAAAAGGAAAAGTGGGAGAGAAAGAGAGAAAGAGACAGGGAGGGAGTATGATTGATAACGGTGCTGACAGAACCCCTCTGGCCATGCTCTCTGTGGCAGTTTGGGGAGACAGGGCCTCCCCGCGTGAGACCGAGCTGCTCCTCGCCACTGTCCCAGCACACACTTCACATCTGGTGGGATCGCCCATGCTAGGTCAGGGGTCACGGCACCATGGGGCTACTTTCGGACTCACATCCCCAGAATGCCCAGAGAAAAACACGAGGCCTGCCGGGGCCTCTGCAATAATCAGCATTTAAAAAGTACAAGCAGGGGCCTGATCACTTCTCAGAAATATTTTTGTGCTTTGCACTGACCCGGGGAAAAAAAAAAAAAGGAACAAAAACTCTGTTTTTTTTTTGTTTCTAACTAAACGAAAATGACGCAAAGTAATACTACACAAAAAGCTCAGTTAAAGGTAAGCAGAGATTAATGTGCTGATGTGCAGAGTGCATGTGTGTTCACATTCACTATATGTGTGTGTGTGCATTATGGCCCGTGTGAGAGGAGACAACACTGATGAATTAGAGATAAATAATGAAGTAGCTCTGGGACTGATTTGTGATAGCAAGAGGGCCCATCAACAGAGAACACTAATACTTTTGAATGCTATGCCGTTTGATGTTGATCAAGTTCAACTCGGCTGACAGGGCTGAGAAGACTGTGGGGAGCACAGGGACCATACTAGAGAACCTACTCAGACAGGTGAAAAAGGAGAGGGACAATACCACTCAGACACACTCGGGTACGAAACCACTCACACATTAAAGCACCCGCCCCCTCATCCACACACGCAGAACCCATTTTCTAGAGTACAGTTATTTAAACATTTTGCTTTTAAACAAGAAAAGGTTAACACATCACTTGTCAAAAGAATTTTCTTCCATTATTAAGTTTTTTTTTTATTATTAACTTGGTTGAACTCTTAAGAAATTTACATTGAATTGCTTTGTGAAGCATGCTTTTTTTTTTTTTTTTTGTCTATAGAAATTCATGACATGCCGCTGTTCGTCCGTCGCTTGGGGCACGGGTCATTTTGAAAGTGTCACCATTTAACCAGGGGGAGGGCCAGGTCTCCATACCTCCAGCATTAGCCCATGTGGGCAGAGTTCGGATGTGTGGAGAGCGTGGCCTCATTATGAAGGAGATAAAGACCGTTAAGGCTGTTTGGTCTTGGGCCGGCTCCAGCCCCTATGGTGAAACACACCTGCTCCCCTCTTTAAAAAGCCCTGCTCCAGTTTAGCTCTTGGCCACGGACGAGTAATGACCTATCCAGGGGGCCGTAACGCCCGCTTCGTTTAGCCTGTCGTTAAGACCCAGAGTCAGCAGCATACTGCGGCACAGTACCGTGCCAAAACTCAGTACAGGGTGTCCTTGCCAAAGATCTAACATCAAGCCTACTCTGTTAGAATATGGATAACTAACTAGCTAACCCCACTAATAAAATGGCAGAATAAATTTGGCGGCATCACTCTCATCACTCATCACTCAAAGAATTTATTTTCGGCATATTGTCAGACGGATATTTTTGATTATTCAACGGATTCATCAACATGAATGTAAATCAAAACGGGAGCCCTTTTGTGTCTCCGCCAGTGGGAACACGCTCAAGAACACCGTATCCTCTTAGTAATTAGAAAACATAAAGTTGCAGCTTGACACTGCTTGGTTTTCCATTGTTGTCCTGCTTTTATTGTCACGCACCGGCGTTTGCAAACATGCACAAGCGCGCTCGCTGGTTACACACCCCGACGCCGATGGATGCAACGCAACATGCACACGCACACAGAAAGCCATGCAGAGGCACGCGCACGCTCGCATGCATCGATGCACTTTCACACACGCAAATGCACTCGCACACATTTAAAGATTTCCCAGTTTCCCAGTTATGTTTTCATCAAAGCTTTTCTTTGGCACTACAGAGCAGCGTCAGTATGGTAATGTGTTGTGCTGCCTGGAAAGCTGTCAAAAAGCTCCCACCTTGGATGAGAGACCACGGTAATTCAACTGGGCTCCTGTCTTCTGTGTGTTCAGGTCTCCTCATTATTCCACTTTGTGGGGTAATGGCGTCTTGCACTGTTTTATCTGTCAGCTCACTGCAAACTATAGTTTTTTAGCCCTGTATATTAGATGCTAACATCAAAGGCAGCTGTCTTGACACAGGAGAGACAGGGAAAAAAATTGTTGCGTAAAAAAAAAAAAAAAAAAAAATGGAAACACTCCCGGTAGGCGAAAATTGAATCTCTTTACGTCTAGGGTGATGTGTGTATTGAGAATAGATTTGCTGGTTGGAGTCTGTGTGTTTGTTCTCGAGTAAACAGCAAGGCTTGTTTGGGTGTAACTGTCAGGTATATGCGTGCGCCCCGTGTGAAAATGGGTTTGTTCGCAAAGTGGGAGTTTGGAAAAAAAAAAAAAAAAAAAACGCAGCTACAAGAATTCACGCTAGCTGTCTGATCAATGGGGATTTAAGTTACCAGTGACAACTGCACAGCAGATGTCAAGAGACACAGACCCCTCGCATAACGTAGTAATGGTAACCGAAAATTCTCAGCAGTTTTTTGTGACTTTTTTTTTTTTTTAACTCGGATGAACGACTGAGAAGTTTTTTTACTTCACCGCTTAGATAACGGGAGGGAGTTTTGAGAAAAGAGTGCTTCCAAAACTAAAGTCTGACACCCTCCTGTTATCCTCCTCCACACACACACATGAAAAAAAATACACACGCACCACACCTCCTGTGCGCTCACCTCTATTTGGGCATGCAGGGCTTTTGCCCCCTTGGGTGGTGGTGGGTTTGTAAACAGCATGTGTGTTTATTGCGTGTGTGTGTGTGAGACGAGGTGAGTTTGGAAGAATAGATCAATGTGTGTGTTGGGGGGGTAGGGTTCTTCAGAAGACTCGGGTAGAGCAAATTAAAACTCACCGCAGGAAATGAGCGCCCTTGGCACTCCTCTTCCCAAGCAGCTGCACACACCCCAACCATCATCTGCCATTTTGACACATCCACGGGGCGTAGCAGGCAGCGACAAGGGGGGAGCGAGGGGTGCCAACGCGACACCCACGGCTTCGAGCATCGCCAGGCCGCAGCCTCCAGCCAAACAGGTGTGTGACATCATGCCGCTGGTTCCTCTTCAGGGGCCCGGGGAGCAGGCTGGGGGACTAGAGGAGAAAAGGGGGGGTGCGGGAGGAAACAAAGGGAGGTTAGTTCTTTACCTGACAAGCTCATTGATAACGTTTGGGACAAGAGCCCTGAAGTCGATGGCAAATTGCCTCTAATGTCTCCTGGAGATCACGGGCCAAAGTCAGGTGCTGGGCGCTAAATGGGCTCATTAGTTATGATTTTTTTCTTTTTTTTTGGACTTTGCAAGGAGTTTCGCACCCACACACACACACACACAAACACACACACATGTCAAAGAGAGTTGAAGCCAGAGGGCTTTTACAAACTTGGGACGTCATCATAACTCAAGACAGGGTTATAGTTGAGCCCAAGTGTTGAGACCTTTTTCCTCTCAGCTCTTGTAGCACATACAAAGCAGGACATTTTTAGTTTGAAGAATTTCAACAACTGAGACGTGCCGGATTATCTGGGGAATAGACAAGTTGAAATGAAAATCATCTGAAATCGATCACACAGAGATGATAAATGCTGCATCTTCTTCTTTTTTTTTTTTTTGTTCAACAAATCCACAACCAGAACAAAACTTAACAGAAAGACAACAAATGAAATAAGTACGCACCTATTTAGAATTCTCAGCATGTATCCCACACACACCCCTCTTCACACTTCAGTCAAATCCCCCAGCGACAGATCCTGTAACAGAGGAGAAGGAGGCTGTGAGTAGCCTGGGGGGTTCCTAAAGGCACCCGTCTGGGACCTGCTTCATAATCAGTGGACAGAGAGGATAGTGGTGGTACGGCTTCCCAGAGCCACTTTCTCCCTCTGGCTGACCGAACTCTGGCAAGCACCCCAGGGCTACCTGTTAAGGTGTTCCCCCTGGTCCAGTCTCTCTTCCTGGGCAAAAAAAAAAAAAAAAAAAAATTCACATACAGTCTGCTGCCTCCACAATAAAGTGAGCAAGATCTGGAAGCAAATTGCATGCAGTGGACAAAAAAAGCATACTTTGTGTATTGTTATGTGTTTGCATGCAAATTGTTGCATACATGGTTATGCATGTATGATCAAATTATGTGAGAGCACAACTGCATGTGTGTATAGGGCATCTGCTAATGCATGCACATGTTGTCTCGATGTGCATGTACAAATGCTATGTGTGATTTGTTGGACTGCTAACAGGAGCTACAGTGCATAATTGTAAGTTGTCAAGGAGACATTGCAAGGGAGTTGGAATGACTCACCCACATGGACAACACCGAATGCCAAGAAACAGTCTGGACAATACGAGTCTCTCTGCAGACCTCTTTGGCCCTTACCAACAATAATACTTGTTAATATTGTGAAATGGCTCTAATTAGTCTGCAGTGAAACTAACTGCTGCAGTCCAATAAAAAATATCATCATGATAATAAAAAGGTAGGAAGACAGCCACTGAGAGATAATAGACACTAAAGTTAAAATTAAGTCTCCGGCAGCTAAAGTATTTTTCCTTTTTTGTGCATCAAGACTTAGATAGAATGTGTTTTATCCGTCCGACTTATTATTGTAGCTTCTCAAAGTATACAGTATGTAACACTGGCTGTGTTTCTGTTTCCATAGTCAGGTACAATATTCCCATGACTGTGCCTCGGGGTATTTCCTCCTTTCCGCTGTTCTACACCAGACCTCAGCTTCACCGTTCCTGTTGTAGATGCAGAAAACAGTGTAGCAGCGAGCAGCTAGGGAGGGAGGTCTGGAGTTGCAACCGCGGCGTTTCTAATTCAGGCCCTGGCACTGGGATCCTGGAGACATCGAAGATTTTAACAAACACTTTGGCCATTTCCAAATCTGCCTCGTGTGCTCAGTCGGCCATGATTCTCCGAGATATCTGGAGGAGAGGGAGGGTGGGCGGCGGGCTTTTGGGAGGAGGCATGTACAAGGCGGAGAGAGCCAGGTCTGCGCCGTCTCCAGTTTGGTTTGGTCCGAGCAAAGAGCCAGCTGGCCTCATTAGGACTTGATGGGAGGCGGGATGGCATGAGACGTGCACATGCATGCACACATCAACAAATGTAGTGTGAAGCGTGGCCTGATGCCCGTGAAAGACCCACACGGAGGGTGTTTTTTTTTTTTTTTCCCTCTTCTTCATTTTTTTTCTCTTATTGAGAGCATTGTGGTTTATGGGCAGGCAGAGTGTGCAATGTGGGAAAACATGATCATTAGTTTATGTCTCTCTTTGAGGCGCTACCTGGCTCACCTGAACTACTTCAGTGCACTTGAGTGCTTGTTTGAGGGAAAAGCGAACCATGAACAGGGGCGATGAGGTTGGATGGAGTGGAGTGGGCATAAAGGAACGAGAGAATATGATTCATGGCGGGGTGGGTCCATCACGAGATACAGCCGCTGACCTACAGTCTGAGGGCCGTTGGACCGGAACCAAGGCCTTGTTCCGACAGAGCGAGTGTAGCGTGAGCTGTGACGGATGGCGGTGGTCTGTTTGAGAGCCCCTGAGCAGGTGTGTGAGTCGCTCACATCTGCAGGCAGGCACAGTGAACCGAGACCAAATGGCAGACGCACGGGGCCCATCGGGTACCTGTGCACTGAGACACACTAATGATTATGGATGCAGGCCTATTAACGGTCACATCTGTAAGGGAGAACAACAACCAGCGCACTGGGAGTGAGTCAGCAGTTTTCGCTCCCCTCTGGAACATAGACATGCTGGTGTCAATGTTGGGAAAAACTCAAGTGGAAGTGCTGCCTCTCCCTCAGTTCAAGTCTCGGTGCAAACTGCAACTCAGCTGAGGCTCCATTCTAAACACTTAGTTGCTCTGGTCTACTTAAAAGACTTTAGGAAGTTAATTTGTGAAATGAGAGAAGTAACACATTTACACTAGTTTACAGGACAGAAATAGAACAGCCCTGGGGGGGGGGGGGGGGGGGGGGGGGGGGGGGGGGGGGGGGGGGGGGGGGGGGGGGGGGGGGGGGGGGGGGGG
>JAUBOC010000089.1:13368945-13379978 GCA_032275365.1 Anablepsoides cearensis
ACAAATTCTCCTAAATCACTCGTACGCACAACTTAAGAACAAATCTGTTCATATAAACGGTTCTTGCATGAGGCCCATTGTTTTGTTTGACACGAGGCAGCAAACGTCCATCACACAATAAAAATGTTGTGGTCCTCTTCAGCCAAGCTGAGCTTTGCTCCACGCCTCTTTTGGTTCCATGCTTCTGGGTTTATTTCTGAATGTGTATGAATGAAACAAGGGAGCTTAAAGGGCCTGTGACATGTTTATCCTTCAAATACAAAAAGTCAAAGAAAACATATTTATATTTAAGAAAATTTGCATAATACACATGGTTTTACTCATTTTGTCTCATAACTGGCCTATTTTCTCTTGAATTTCACTCAGCAAAGTGAAACAGGAAGTGACATCAAAGGGAAAAACTTTAAGAAAATAAACTCTCTAATCTTTGTTTATTAAAACAATCTTATTTAAACTCTTCTTCAACTCTGGTAGTGACTCAAAATAATCTAAAAATACATCAGATTCTTCACTAATTACTGTAGCATTGCTCTGTTTACATGCAGACATTCCCCTTTGACATCACTTCCTGTTTCTTCACATGCACATATCTCAACAACTGTTCATCTCAATGGCATTAAACTTGTTTTTCAATATGGTTTCAATGTTCTTTTTCCAAAAACGCATTCACATTTATTACAAAAATTTGATGTCACAGGCACTTTAAAGGTGGACCTGTCTGTGTGGTAATTTCACAGAACTGTATGTGAAAGAGTGGAGGGATGTCACCATTTTATTAATTACAATCAAGACGCATTATGGGAGATGTATTTCATGGTCTTTGCTGACTTTGAAGCAGCTTATGCTTATTGTAAGACATTAATACATCTTTGAAGCACTTGTGGGCCACATAAAAGATAGAAGCGACCCACATATCTTTAAAAGGCAAATGCAGGTAAATAACAATTTAGGGCCCAACATAGATATAGGTTTTACAATTTTATTAACAGTTATTGTGAAACTAATACACTTTACACTGTGGACCAATACAGATGTTACAAATTCTGTGGCAACACTAAGTTGACATTTGGGTCTGTTTATGCATGTTCGGAGCATAGATGAGTAAGAACGGGTATCAGAGGGAAGAATGAAGGAAGACATAACAGTAGTGGCTCAGCTTTGGAAGGGAAGGAGGAAGAAAAAAAATGAAGGAGACTGTGGGGTGGGGGTGTTTCTAGTAGATTACCCAATACACCTTGCGTAACTCTGCAGGCCCACACACTCACATCAAAGTGGTACCCCCTATCTGCCCCAGGCTTAGTCGGCCCCTGTCCACCCCCCATGTCACTCCATACATCCTCCTGTTCATGTTGAATAATTGACAGTTCTGTTTTACATGCTCAGCATTTGCCAGGACATGGAAGTGTGACTCCAAACAGGGCATGACTCTGAGAGGTGCTCTGCATTGGTTTGACTTCATTAGAATGCGCTCTACTAATGCTCAGCACGCACCCCGAGCCGAATCCCGTCGAGCATAATCCACGGAAGAACTGTCTGTTGAATCAGAGAGCAGGTTGTTGCAATAAAGATGCACTTTTTATTTTTTTCTTTTCTGCTGCACGTTTTGTCAAAACTTAATTGTCCACATAGCATTGGTCACATATAAAAAGCTTGCTTTCCCAAATGAGAGTTGACAGCAGGTTTCATTTCCTACCCAGGTTTATGAAGGGAGCAAAAAGTCCCTTCATTACACTTTTTCAGCTTCTTCTCTGAAGACACCACACAGTGCCTGGTGTGCATTTACATTCTGAATCTGCTGAACTTGTTGGATGTCACTCAAGACTGCCAGAATGGCCGTGCATAGCAAAGGACAATGACCACCATGGGTATGTGAAGGGGCTGGGGTGTTTGTGCCAAGGCAATCTCTAAAGTCAAATAAGCCATTATCAGTCTGTCAAGCTAGGTCTCATTTGAGGTCTCTTAATAACAGTTTGGTAAGGTCCCTATCAATGCTGCAGTAATTGCTTTTTACAACTGCTGGAGAAAAGAGACAAAAAAAAGAAAAAGAAAAAAAAGAAAAAGGGAGAAAGTACTGTTGCAGCAGAGTTGTTGGGATTATAATCTCCTCTGGTGTTTGCATAAAATAAAAAAGTGTACATCAAAGAGTGTGTATTTATAAAGAGTCTTTTGGAGTTTAGTATAGCATAACCCTTAAACTAAGGGTATGAAAGGCCTGGCTGTTCATTTGATAGTTTACCTTGACCCCTGAAGTGTGTCGCTCACACCCTTAGGGCTTGGGCTGGCAAAACCTTTCTCACTCCCCCCTGGGAATGATAATCTCAACGTGGGCGTTTACCACGGACACCAGACACAACACCATTAGCCACAGCTCCACGGCTGCTCATTAGGACCCCCCGATCGATATAGGCGGCCGCAGAAATCGCCAGTGCTGTGGAACCGGCTATCGCTCTTCAGAGTTATTATTGTAAACAGCACTGGCTGAGATTTAGGGCAGTACCCTACTTTTTTTCCGTTTCAATTGGAAATAGAGGGTTGGGACGGTGAGAACTGAGTGACCGTGGTCTTTCTAAGGACATTATTTTGTATCACTTGTTCAGAAACTTTGCACCATGTTGAGTCATTGCCTTGCTGTAAAATAGGAGGCAGTCAGAAAGCATTACTGCGTACACGGCTCTGTTCTCTAGGGTTCAGTGGTTGATGCAGGAAAATACTGACACAGAAGTTCATTCATTACTCTGAAGCTATCTGAGCTGTGATGTCTCTCTTATTAATTGTTTCAGCCAAATGATTGAGGTTAGGCAAAATATTATGTTAATTTTATAAAACATAGAAAAATAAGACTGATATTAATTAAAATATAATAATCCATAAGAACTAATTGGGAGCAACTAAAAGCAGAAGGATCACACTGTTTTTAAAACATTTTAGCATATAGTGAGCTTAACGTTTGATATCCCCATGGCAAGATCACTCAAATATTTTCCCATTCTTTCCTATAAAGCGTGTGGTTTGGAGACATTAGCCACAGGAAATTGTAGATGAAAAGACAAAAAAAATAAAAATAAATAAATAAAAAGTTAAAAAAAAAAAGGAAAGCCCATTGGTTTCTGGCAGAAGAGAGAACAATATTGAGGCAAAATTGTGAAAATAAGAAAAAGGGGAGATGTATTGATTTTTGGTGGAGCCGGGGAAAGAAAAGAGAGGGAATAAAGAAGTGCTCTTTGGCCGATGTGTCCAAATGATGTCTCTGGGGAGGTTCTTAATGGTAGGGGGAGGGGTGGAGGGGGTTAAGGGGGTGAGGTGGGGGTGATGGGGGCAGGTGCCTACCCTGACTAAGGCATGGAACTGCCCTTAGGCTAGGGCTAATGGTATTGGCTGAGCTTACTTTAAGCAGCTCTTTCCTAATGGCCAACTATGAGTGTGCCACAGGATAGACAGGTATTGATTGTTTCAAATGCTCTTGAGTTGACAAGAACTGAAAGTCCCTCAAGCATATACAATCTTGCAGCAAATTATGTCACATGGAAAGGTGATTAAAAACAGAACCTCGAGGCAGGCACACTCATTAAAAGTGTATATGATATCTCTCTTGTTGTCCTTGTATTGCTCTCTGCTTTTTTTGTGTGTGTTTACTCTTTATTCCGTCAAAGCTTTTGTGTCTCTTGTGTTTCTGTGCGGCTTCAGTTTTTCTGAGTGAGAAATGTCTGTTTATGTGCTGTGAAATTCTACTATCAACACAGTCTTCAAATGTTGTTTTCTATCATACAGAGAGAGAGAGAGAAAAACTGATGTTGCACTGATGATTGAACCTACATTGCATCAGTCTAAAATAATGCACACACTGTATTTCATCAGTGGCGTAATTGTCATTTGAGCAGAGTTAAATGGTATGGCACTTTCTCAATATTATAAATACAGGTGGGATGCCTTTATACGTTTTTTAAAAAGGTGCAGAGTACGAGTTTCGGATACAGAGAACAATGCCATATATTTGCTTTGTTGTCATGCCCCCCTTCTTCATACACACATACAAAAAATGCTGTGTACAAGATTTTCTCTTATTCACAAGGGGCGCTTTCTAGACTGCTTGAGGCATCTGCTTTGATTGCATAATTCCCCAGAGATGAGCAACACAAAACAAAAATACTGACTGAATTCATACTTATAATATACCGAACAAATAACATACCAGCTCCACTCTTCAAAAACCATAGTTCTCTAAAGAAAAGAAATCGGAGAGTAAATTCAAAGTTGAAAGCTTGGCTGTTTTCACCGTGAGTGCAGGGATGGGGGTGACAGATGAAACAAACTTTTTTTTTTTTTTTTCCTTGGCTCACAATGTGCAGGATCAGTAAAACAAATAGGCCATAGCATGTACATTTATGTACACTTTAACTTAAGTGGCTCATATCAGAGACCATTTTAAGCCCTAACTTGTGTAAACTCTGCACGAAGGGGTGGCGAGGAAATGTTTTATTATGTCGGGGTAGTACAACAGGTCCCCCCCCCCACCACCACCACATCATCTGGTGCTTCACCAAGTGCAACATGACAGTTTCTAGCAAAGCAAACAGAGTTAAAGAAGTAAACGTTAAATGAAATGACAGGACCTTTTCCACCGGAAGAAAAAAAAGATTTCTGCATCAGAATGATACGATTGCACTCAAAGCTCACAGTTTTCTTCCCTTTCGATTAAATGCTCTTTCTCTGGCTGTTTGTGCTTTACAGTGGAGTGTGCTACATCGCTACTTTCTTCTCTACAGGGGCCCCTGGGCTCCCCAAGCAATAGGAGTAAATTAGAGTGCACCTGTTCCAGCTCCAAGATAAGCCATCTCCAGAGGATTTCCTCTGAGTAAAATGAAGTGAGTGAAGAATAAACAGAATATCACAGCATTACTCCGCCAAGGTGAAGTTGCTGCTGCTCTGGGGACACAGTTCGTTTTGCACAACACCCAGCAAAATATCCTCTATAAACCTCTGGATGTAAGACTGTAGGAATGGTCTCTGCTCACAGCGGAGAGAATAGGTGCTGCTCTTTTGTGCTCCAACCAAGGCAGCGAGTCTGCTTCTCAACTGTATCTACTCACAACCTTGACTTGAAATGCTGATATTTGTGGTCTGGGTTTTTGTGGTTTGTTTCCAGCATGTTTTGACTCTGTGTCAACACATCTGCGATAGTCAAACATCAAACCACTAACTCCCCCCCCCCCCCACACACACACTTTTTTTTCAGTTTTCTTTTTTTTTTTATCCATTTTTTTGTAATGCTGCCAAATATTTCTGAAAGTATCTAATTAACTCAACTAAGAACAGTGTCAGTACATTTCTCTCTTCCTCTCATCAGCCTAGCCGCACAAGTAACCGCTTGTATGTTCCTTGGAAGAAATAAAAGATGTAACCCCAGTGTGATGCCCAAAGACCACTGACCGTAAATGTCTAGAATGCAAAATTCACCCAGTTGGTTTGCACATAAAAGGCATCGATAATTAGAGGAAAAATGTAATTCATCATACGTTTGATAATCAGTTTGATTTGGTCTCCTATCTGCACCAGGGCATTCAAATAACCCCCCCTACTATTAGCACCCCACTCTGCCTCACAACAGTAGTCTGTTTTACCCTCCCTTTGTTCCCCTACAACACATTATCATTATTGTAGCTAATTGCATGGTTTGCCTTGAAGTCTTGCTGGAGACTCGTGATCTGGGGTTGAAACGTGGACGGGGATCCAGTCTTCTCCACAGCTTGCTTTACTCCACTAATTGCCGTTACCACAGGATAAGGCGTGCTCCTCGCTGCGGCCAGCCGGACAGAGATGGAACAAGCAAGAGCTGGATTGGGTGAGGAAGAGAGGGGGGCGATTTCTATCACACAAGGGTGGTAAGATGTGGGAGGGAGAGCAAAGGGTGGCGTAACTGACGTGGGATGGGTAGGCCAGATTGGGGAGGGAAAGGAGAACGGTTGGGGGTAAGCAGGAGGGATGGAACCAGCGTTAGATGTAGGTCAGCAGGAGTGGAGTACCCTAAAGATTACAGTTGGTTAGTGCGACCCCTCTCTGACAAGATCTGAGCCCCTGCTCCCAGCAGAGGTGGACCCTGGCATTTTGGGAACCCAGCTATTAGTGAGGCTAATAAAGCCCAAGCAGAAAGTTTTGAACCTGCAGTGGTCTGGAGACACTGTCCTTCTCCAAATCCAATACCGGATTTTTTATTTTTATATTTTATGTTATCCCGAGTTGATTAAAAACAGTTTCTAAATAACTTTTAATAAAGCCGTTGAGCCGCAATGCGTTGTAAAATTTATTTAGGCAGACACCAATTGCCATTTTGGAACCTCTCTCAATAACTGTATTTTTTATGAGCGCCTCTTTTTATTAGCATTGTTTATTAAAGAAGTGCAATTTGAAAGGCAAGTTTATCTAAGTCTCAAAATCTGAAATTTTTGTGAGCTCTGATAGTTTCTAAATTCATGCGGGAATGCTAGTTTTACACCGCAGTATCATCTTCCAACTTCAAAATGAGTCATGGCTCCCTGTTGGGGCTTTAGAAAAGGAAAAAGGAATCATACACATAACTAGTGACAAAGCCTCCATCACCTAACATAAGATCTCATTCTGTCTGTGAGAACTTTAGGAGGTCTACCCTAGAAAAATAATAAATACCCTCCTCTCACAAAGCCTTTCGTTTCGTTCAAAAGGTGTTTTCATGACCAAACAAAGGAAAGGGTGTCATTAATGGTATGTATTATGAACTAGGGCCTTTTAGAACAGTTTTCTATAAATGCACAAGTAAGGGGTTGATCTTTTCCCCAACAAGAGGATCTCTAAAATATGAAGTGAAAAGCTACCCAAGATGAAGCTGGTAAAGAAACAAGCGAGGAAGAGCCTATTTCCACAACACAAACAGATTTCCTGGCCTTTAGCAGTCTCTTACTGGGATACTTTGAGACATATCCATCAAAACACAGCTGTATTCATTCATATTTCATACCTCCTCCTTCTCCCAGTGCTTTAACACTGTTCTTTGATCAAAGAAGAGAAGTCGGATCACAACAGGAAGGTTCCCTGCCAGCCAAGAAGGAGAAGGAAGGCCAATTCGCTACTGTACACGTTACCGTATAGATGGCAGCGCTTCAACACTTCCTTTATAAAAAATAAATAAAAGGAAATTATTAAATAAATGCAAAACAAAATGAAACAAAAGACTTTTGCAAATTATTATCATTATTTTGCCGTCATCTAAGTTAAAAACCACGTACAGCTCTTCTGCTAAATTATTTTCTTTTCTTTAAAATTGGAAATTCTGCGAGTCGGTACGCATAAGAAAATTAGTAACGTGTTCCAAAGTTTGATGTAAATGATTGAAGTCTTTGTTGGATTTTAAAGAGATAACAGTTTCAGTAACTTAGGTGATGGAATTGCTGAGAGGCTGGAGTGGATTCAAAACACGCAGCTCAAGAGTGTCACCATGTGGAGATGGGACGATACGGCACAAGATGTACTGAGCAGCTGTTTGAACAATTCCTTTCACTAAGAACACAGCTCTAGAAAAGTCAGACTATCCGTTTTCTTTACCTGATATTCCTAATTGTGTCGTGGGAAGCTGGTGCCTAGTTACAGCAATCACTGTACGAGAGGCGGGGAAAACACTTGATAAGACGCAAGTCCATCACATGCACACATAAAGAGAAAAAAACAAATAATCCTTCACTTTTAAGGACAATTTAGAGTTTTCAATAGGTCTGTCAGAGGAAAACAGAGTACCTGGAGAAAACCCACTGGTGCACAGGGAGAATACGCAAACCACCCAGAAAGGCTCCAGACTGGGAGGCAATCCTGTGTTTTCCTCTTTAAAAGCTGATCCACTGCACCACCATGCCACCCAAAGTGGGACTATTATAATTTTAATTACTTTACATTATCTATGTTCACATAATAAATTGAACATCCACTGCCCATGTTAAACCCTCAACCTGCTTGTCTACCTTGCGTCCACAATATCAATTCCAAGACACTGCGTTTCCAAAGATCCCTTTCAGTAAGGCTGAGGGAGGAAAAAAAAAACTGTTTGAAGACCTCCCTGACATTTAGACTCTCTCTGAAGATGACTTTGCCTTCTACTATTGCCTGCGGGAACATAGTAAGACCCACACTTAACTTCAATTGAAATGCAGCGCCAGATTCCTCCAGGGGAAATTATCATTCTGTTCATAATAAGAGTCACAACAAGCACCTGGAAAATGACTTTATTACGCTCTCCGCTTCAATAAAAGTTTCCTCTGACCCAACTGGAAAAACACACACAATTGCAACGAGCATAACAGTGATGGAATGAGAACTATATTATGCATGTGATCGAATGCTCATTTGAAGATAGGCGGTGTGAGGATGCACATCTGCTCGGACGTGCTTGATTGGCGTGTGTGTTAGTGTTGTGCTGTAGCCTTGGATGGAGGAGCTCTGAGACCCTTTTTTCCTGGAGCCATTATCCAAATATGTTCTGTTTTTTTAAGTAAATGAATAGCACACACACAGAAAAAAAAAATCAAAGTATCAAAATGCATTGCCCCTCATAATGGAAATCCCTCTGAGCAAGGACATGTAACAATGGGCCATTCTCAGCTTCCTGTCCTTTCCATGTCTATGCCAATGGACGTGACCTCCACAGTTTTCACAATGGGGCATCCAAGCACAAGCGCTTGGCTTCTTTCCACCGCCACTCCACGCAGTGAGCTTGCTTTCATCTTTGTTGTTATATTTAAGGATGACATCCTAGCCCGTCGGCCTCCACCATTGTTTTCAACGTGATTATTTTCTATCCGTTGTTTAGCCCCAGTTGTGGCTCTTTGATGAAAAGGTCGCCACTCAATTGGAAAACAGTCATTAAAATGCGGTTGGTACTATTCACCAGTGTGCATGGGGGAACCAACTCAACTGAGCTGGTTAATCAAAAGTTAATTATATAATTTTCATGCAGATGAGGGAAACATTCAAATGAATCCCAACTCTACAATCATTACAAAAAATAAATAAAGAAATAATTCTAAAAGGCTATAAAATGTTCAGGGACCAAGAGGCTGTAAACAATATGAAGTTTAATTTGAGGTAAACAAAGTGAATATCCACCAGGGGGTCTGGGAAGGAGAAAGTGAGGTTAAATCAAATTTGGAAACACAGATACCAGCAGGTTTTGTTGTCCTGATATACGTGCAATTAAGCAGGTCCTTGATGAGGACACTGGGAGGGAGAAAGTTGGCTTTAACAACAAACGCTTAGGTTTTTTTTTTAAAGGAATTTATGGGATTTGTGCTTTTATCTGTAAACATTAATTATTCTCACCAAAGTATACCAAATTGAATTAAAACCATATTTTAGAAAATGGCTGTGAAGGCATAATTATCTTTTTTATGAAAGTGTTCTAAAATTATTGAACAGCCTGTGAAGGAAAGTTTAAACTCATTGTGACTTTTAAAAGAAAATGCCCTGGACAACAATTTCCCCGTCTAACTTTGGAAAAGAGGTTAAAGTAGAACGTAAGACTTTCCAAGTAAATGCGGCGTCTTTCCTCATCAATTAAAGCGATTGTGTTATGGAAATTAGAAGCGTGAATATTAAAGCAACGAGGCGAAGTATCACAAATGAACAAGTATTGTTCTGGAAGTGCGCTGGAATGTGGTTTAATTTCTCTTTAATTCTATGTGCTCTTATAATGTTAACCTTTTCCCAGTTGTGCCAGCGGGTTTGAGTTCATTGGTGTGCATTACAACCACGCTCTAACAATGCGGGGCCTCCCAGGTGTCAGCACAGTTCATGAATCCTGGCCCCTTATGCACCAGGCGATTAGTATGGTGCTCCGTCTGTAGGGTTTTGCCAGAAAATGAGTTCTCTTTAAAACATATGCCCCCTGCTGATTCTTTTCCTTTCCCGATATGAAATTCCAATTTTTATAATGAACACCAATTTCATACACAGAGAGGAGGGAAAAAAAAACAAAAAACAAAACACAAAGTTATACCCCCTTTGTCTTGTTTTGGATGATTGCATTTACCCTAAATTAGGAAAAAAAGCATGTCTGGTCATTGCAGGCGGAAAAAAGTTTCATGTGTTTTCTGTTTAATCAACAGTTAGAAATGCGAGCGCAGAAATCAGCAGGTGTAATTTTTCAACATTGCATATTCACATGACTGGCGTGGCAGAAAATGGAATTACCAAAAGTGTAACAAATTCAATTAGGTCATTGATTTCTAATAAATTGCCTTAATCACCAGCTGTTGTCACGCTAAGACAGTTGTGTCATGAGTTTGTCATGCTTGTCGGTCGTGGCTGCATTACAGAGGCAATTTCATCTGTTTAATCTCTAAAATAAAGATAGATATTTCACCAGTCAAATTAAATAAAACGTGAGGACTAGAGGATTTAAAACTTTATTACAATTTCCAAATAATTCAAGGGTTAAAGACATGCATCTGGCATCTGTGTAAAACAATAAAGTCCATCTTCGGTTTTTTTGTTGCCTCTTGTTCATTCCAGAGTCTTTTTCCAAACTTTCCTGTCAAAATTACTGGAATCCTCATTAATCTGAAGAAATTAAAATGAGACATTAATTAATAATTCCAGATTTTGATGACTCGTTTTTTTTTTGTTTTTTTTTTCATGGTGGGAAATTGAATGTGAAATTGATATTAAAATTCATGCCAATAAGATAACTAAGCGAAGTCATCACAGCTAGCATTACAGCTGCCATCGCTCAAACAGATAAAATTAATCATGCACATAATCAGTCATGCAAAAGCAGAAAAATAAAAACAGTTTGTAGATTGTCATTGCCGTTTTGGAACACGGTGGATGCAGTAGCACAGCTTCCATTAATATTGTACAAATGAAGAAAACATCGTTGATAAATTATGTATAATCAGCACTTACGTTGTATGGCCTAAGCCTCTCTTGGGTTTGGGCACTCGCCTCTTCAGGAAGAGACACCACTCCTCCTGTGCCCATCATCTAAAAGCAACAAGAGACAATAAAAAAAGCAATTT
>JAUBOC010000089.1:13379989-13393430 GCA_032275365.1 Anablepsoides cearensis
ATATATATATGTATATATTGATCTGAAATGATTTTTTTCTCTTTTTCAAAAAAACATTAATAACATCAGGCAGCATGAAGCAAATCCATGGAGCCATTTCTGTTCAATTTCACCTTTAATTTAATAAAATGAGCACATTTCCTGTAACTGAAACTCCTTATAAAATAATCACTCACCCTGATGGTCGCCTCGAGCTCTCCCACGCTTCTCTTTCCACCTGGTAGCCATCCATAGGACCAGTGCTGGCACACGGCGACCTGGGCCACCAACGCCAACAACAACACCTGCACCACAACTCTGCTGCTCGCCTTCATTAAAACTGCAGGGGAAGCCAAATATGTAATAAAAAAACACTAATGTCACACCGGTTCACTCACAGCTCTACGGCTCCCAGATTCAAGACTTGCACGGCACAAAGCATCACCAACTACTAATAAACAATAACTTGGGCTTTAATTATTAAGAAGGCTAATTCTGATAATAAACATTTAACAAACTTCAGTGAAGACCTCACCTCTGTGTTTGCCTTGTTAGCATGTGGTGCATTAGCCAGACGGGGATTTTATAGCTGTTGCACAAGGCTGCTGTCAGGATTATAATCCCCTCTTTGCAGGTGTGACACATTTACGGACTAATGGGACACAAAACACAACTAATGGAGCTGGCTAAGTGCTCAGATATGCTGACATCACTTGGAGGGTTCAAGCAGCATTAAATATATATTACAAAACATCTTGGTGATGAATTGGATGCATCTGTGTAGAGGTACTCAAACACACACACACACACTGCACACACAAAAAAGAAAGACAACATTTGGATGAAATCTGATGTTTATCTCCATCTATAATTTATTGGATACTGCTTTTAGCAAAGAGTTGTTCAGAAACTGCACAAATAGAAAAAAAGCAGAAACATCACAGAAAGATGATGCTTTTGCATTTGTTATGTCTGCTGTAAGGCTTTACTGTCATTACCCTTATTTAATTCCTTAGCATAAGAAAAGATTAAAGTCAACAATGCAGTTATGATGAATGACCCCAGCAGATATTCATGTACACAAAAAAAGATCAGTAAGTCCAAAAAAAATAAACAAAAAACAAATGTTTTAGAGGCACACACACACTAGAAATATTCCCAAAGAAACATTAAACTCTTACGTCCAGAGCTCTAAAAACAGAAACAGAAACATTCCCAAAACATATAAAAATACTTTTATGAAGCAATGATGCAGTTTAAATATGGATGAGTAATACATTAATCTCTCTGAATTGGTTTTAAGATAATTTTCTTTTAAAAATTCAAGAAATGTTTATTCTCTGTTTTTGTAAATCAAGACAGCAAAGATTAATGAGCTAAAGAGAAAGAAGAGAAAACAAAGGTGTCCTCTGAATTCTTAACGCACTCATTAAAAAAAAAAACTAAAATGGATAAAATAAAAAAACTCTCAATTGATAATTCATCGACCCACCATTAAAACAATACAACCATTACTGTACATTCTTTCAAGTTGTTTTTGTTTAAACAAAGATACAATAAATACCTGGCTTATAATTTTTTTTAATTTGTCACTTTGTGACAGGTTTTTGCAGATTAGAACAATATCTAATCGATATGGCACTGGTTTTATGCAATATGAAAGCGTAAAGCTGAATGAATAAACTATATGAAAAATTCTTTTAAAAGCTGAAAGGTAAGCCTGACAGAAATCATGCATTTAAATTTTATGAAATACCACATTATTTTTATGCCTGATTCAATATGACCTAATTGTGTGTGGCTGAGTTAGGCACCAATCCAGCACTGCCACAGGCAAAAAGAAAAAAGAAAAAGTTACTGAGGCTAAATTAAACTGCAACAGGCACCAGCTGTTAAATATATCTCAGATAGAAGTGAGGTAATAAAACAGAAACTAACAGAAATAAATGTGTTTGACTTTTACAGTTCCTGCTTGAGCTAAACACAGATCATGAATAATATTTACATATTAGGAAGAAATCATCTTACTTACAAGTTAAAACAAATAAATATATATATATAAAAAAAAAAAAAACTAATTAAATGTCCACACATTAGCCCACATGTTATACAAACTCTCCTGGTTCTCACTTGGAACAACATTTTCAATTTTGCAGTGAAGTTCAAAATGTAAAAAGCTTTAGAAAACAACGTTTAAAAAAAATGCATACTTTTATTTGAGTGATGTGTACAGATAAAAAAAAAAAAAACGTTTTGGAAAGGTTTTATTTAAAATTGGCGTAGTCTGAGAAAATGTCAATAAAGTCCTGGACCACTCTGTAGCAGAAGTCGTATTGCTCCTGGAAGGGAAAGCAAAGAAAGAGACGCGTTACCACAAACACAAGTCGGAACTATTCCAAACAACACGACTATGAACAGGATGACATTTTCCCCCCCCCCTTTTTCTTTGCACTCACCACAGTTTGAACCATGTGTGGTCTCTGCATACGTAAACTTTTGACAGTCTGAAAAACATCCAGGAGGCCTTCAGCTTTCACTCTTTCCAGAATGTTGCTGAGCGCAATAAAGGTCCCGGTCCTTCCTGCACCAGCACTAAGGACAAAACCAACAGAATTATTAGCAACATGACACAATACACCAAAAGTTCTTTCAAAACGGAGATCTGCCACCAAAAGGTGTTGTCTAAAAATTCACCTTTTTACTTCCTTCACGACAGATTTGCAACTCATCTATTCGAGCACATCTGCTTTCATTTAACCTAAAAAGTTAGCGAGAGTAAAGGTGACCTTTGTGTAATGGCTCTTGTAATTATCCTCACTTAAAGAGGAGCTAATCCAAACGCTAACACTAATCAGTTTGGAAGCTCAGTGTTTGACTGAGTCAATGTTTACAATGACGGTGGGATGAAGAGTACGAGCAAAAGAGGGAGAGAGGGAGAGAGAGATGTGCGAGTCGGAAGAGAAAGTGTAGAGAGACGTTAGGGATTGCATTGGGTTAGCCCCATTCCCCTGAGATGGGGGAAAAAAAGCTTTAAAAAGCCCTCCTAGACAAGTGGTGATGAAGGAATAGAAGCAAGTGATGACACCATTTCCTGTCGTTAGCTCATCTTATCAGATTAATCATAGTGGGAGTCAGAGGAGATTTCACTTTGAGAGGTTTTAATTGACTGTGAATCAGTGGATTGGATCAATCCCATCGGGGCGTGCTGCTTTAGAATCACTTCACCTGAAGCTAGGTTCTGATCAAAGCTTTCACGGCTAAGTCTTTATAAGGGATCACATAAGTGGTTTATGGGTTGAACGCTGGGTCTACTGAGGAAATGTACACATTATTGTAGCAGGCATTTGTAGGAACAAAAAATGTATCTAAACAATTTAAAATATAGATAATAAAAAAGAAAAAAAAGGCAGGATAAAAGAAAGACAGAAGGTCCTCACCTGCAGTGTACAACTATGGGACGGTTTCCAGACTGCTGCTGCTGCCTCTGGACGGCAGCGATGATGTCAATCATCCCCCGTCCTTCTCCTGGTATCCCGATCTCAGGCCACCCGTGGAAGTGGAAATGGCGAACGTGTTGTGACTGCTTTTCCTGGTGATGGAAATCAATGTGTTCATTTCTGTCCCCTTAAAGCATTCGACATGATGGACAATTATGAACTTTTAACTGCACCACGTCTGAGACAATTCGCTGAAAACAAGTCAGGTAATATGTTCTAAATGGATTATTTATATTTGAATGATATACTATATTTGACTAATTTCTAAAAACATAAATGAATAAAAAAATAATGGACTAATATGTCACATTACCACATGTTTGTAGGTGAGAAGCAGATCTCTGCGAGTGAAGGTTTCACACTGTGTTTCTCCTGTCAGCTCCAAAGTGTAATCTCCAAATGTTACACTGCCCTCTGATGGCCAATACTGGAAACATTTTTCCTGGTTGGAATGTCGACAGGGGAATCAACTTTCTCTACATTTGAGAAATTTTCAAGCAGCTTTTGACATTTTATTTCAAGCATGCAAATAAAACAACAAATGCTGAAGAAATGCATGCACAAATTGTCCGAAATAATAAGACAGTAAAACCAAATAACAATACTAAAAGTGATTATTTAATTGTGTAGATCCGTATCTCAGTTTCTCATACCTGCTCCCTCTCTTTGAGCTCGGTGAGCATAACGATTGAATGACACCTCCACTCCCACATCATCCTCCAGAAGTCCTCCACTGTGTGAGACAGGGGGCCCTGGGTTGCGATAAAATAGTCCTTCTGCCGGTAGCCCTGGAGGGCAGATCATCCAGTAAACAACACTTGAGAGTGCAGCAAACATCATATTTTGCATTGTTTGTAAAGGAAACAATGAGCTTTATTTATACTTCTATGGGAAATCCATACAAGAGGTCAAGGGGGAGAGCTTACATCAATAAAGGAGGCATTGATGTAGTCTGTAAACTCCAGTCCTCTTTTCACTGAGAGTATTACTCGGTTGAAATCATCTGCAAAGGAAAAAGAAACTTTTGCAAGTGATCTTGGATCAAATTAAACAGATGAATGAGCTGATGAAAACAAAATAGATCACAATGACTTAAACAGATCAGATATATCTGCTGTACGTACAGCATCTTTAAAATCACCAGTAGTGTGGTACTTTGATGGTACTTGTTTAATAAAAAACTGAAGGGTCGTTATTACATGGGATGATCTGAAGCACACGATTCTTCTTCATGTTGGCTGGAAGGTTCCCGGTCCTCATGTTCTCCTTCATTATTCGAACATTGGTCAGCTTCTGATGGGAGGAAAATAGTGGCAGGATTAAAAAAACTGTTGGTTTATTCTGTAAATGCTAAACATGCCAATTTTGAACCTGCTAGGACCTGGAATCCACACACGTAGACAAATATGCATGTTATGCAAGAGTTCAGGTCTGTCCTGACCCATCACCCCACCAAAAGTATTATTATTTATAACTGATAAAAAATAGATTTTACATCTATGCAAAACTTTAAATTTATGATTCATTGCAACAAAATAAACACATTTAAAAAGTTAAAACATAAAAATACTTGTCCCGCCCCTGAGCTGTTGGCTTTGAATAACTGTTGCCCCCTGAGCAATTTAGCTCAACTGTATTAATGTCTCAAAATAAGTTGTTTTAAATCCAGCAAACTACATCTCCCATGATGCATGTTGATAATGCACGGGAATTCCCTGTCAGAAAGTGGGAGAGTTCAAAATTCAAGATGGCCGCTACTCACCACAATTCAACATTGAGTAAAACTCTTATTTTTACTTTTAACAGTATTTCTGTATTATATATTTAACACCTTTTAGTGTAAGAAGATATGTTTTAAACATTGTTTCTATGCAGGAAATACCATGTAGAGCTCAGTTATTGTTTGTTCTTGCTGTAACAATCAGACAAGGAATGTGACGTTTCATCTTTAGTCAAAGTTAAACAGAAAACATCAACATTTATTATAACTGTCCATTTGAGGGCCACCATAACGCTCATGTGGCCCTCGGTGAAAATGACTTTGACACCCCTGCTGTAAATGCTAAACACGAGGAGTAGCAAAAACGGACAAGGTTTTAGTAGCATTAGCAATCTAAAGCAAAAAGACTAGACAGTCTTTTCCCTGTGCTGAGAAAATAAAAACAAAAGGATAAAAGACACTGGAGAGTGATCCCATTCAATGTGTAGAGAGCTGTGGAGGGCTGTGCAGCAAGAAAAAAAAAAAAAAAAAAAAGAAATTTTCTCAAAGCTAAAACAAATTCTAAGTGGCAGATGGTGGTGTCTTATAAAGTTTCGCTTGATCCAAATCATTGTTATTTATGTTACCACAGCCAACAGCAGCACCCTGGGCAATATTTCCATGATAATATAACGGTGCAAGGCACGAAGTGATGGGGACGATTCACTCTTGACTGAATTGTTTAAGACGGCGCTTCTTCCTTCGTACCCTGAATTCCTCCTCCAGGCCCAGCCTGTCGTGGGGGGCCCTGGTGTTGTGAAGCTTTTGCAGATGGCCCTCCAGAGAGCACACATCCAGCTCCGTGTCTCCATACAGATAGTACTCTAACAGAGCCTGGTAGATAAAGGAGTACTGCATCTGAAGCAGAAAAGAGAGGGAGCCATAACCATTGTGAATTTTGTTTGCAAAACTATTTCCCTCCCTGTTTTATTTTTTATTTCATTGCGCTGCACACACAGAGTTGTTTTCCAAGTCTTTGCTTGTTTGTGCTGCGACCGGAGCAGCGAGTTGAGCTGTCAGTTCAAGGTACAACAGGTCGGAAGGGGTCGAGACTTACATCTGTCTGGATAAGTTGACAGCGCTGTTCTCGTATTCTGCTCACAAAGCCGAAGACATCCACTCGCTGCTCCATGTGCATCATGTCGATCATGCTGTCAATGACAATGAACGTCCCGGTCCTTCCAACTCCGGCACTGAGGAAACACAAACAAGAGGAAAGGTCTCCTCTGCCACACTTGCAAAACACAACACACCCAATAGGAAAGAAATGTTTCTATTTAATCAGTAACTGCCGAGGCAGCAATAAAGATGTACAACAGCTTCGTTCTATTTCGCACTTAGAAAACAAATTAAACATATTAAAATGTCATAATTTTATTGTGTTCTTGTTATACTTGCTGGGATTTTTATAACAAAGGAGTCAATTGTGAACGACACCAAGCATATGTGAAAGCGCTTCACCTCTGATGCCCAAACACCCCCCCTAATAGATTTACAAGGGTCATTTCAGCAAACTGCACCACTGGGAGCACAAAGGCTGGATTCCATAGGGTGGGGGGGTGGGGGGGGGGAGTTGGGCTTCTGCAGCGGGCCCCGTTCAAAAACACTTCTTCTCCCTGAACACCTGTTGTAGCAGTTGCTACAGTCAGCTGCAGATTTCTTTATACTGATTAGTCAAACAAGCACAGTATGAGGGTGTTTAGCTTTAGATGTTAAGCTTCAATTACCATGTTTTACACCAACATTAAGCATTTCAACAGTGTTTTTTCTTTATATATATATATATATATATATATATATATATATATATATTTTTTTTTTTTTGTTCTTGTACGACTGCTGTTCCTTTGCTCACTTCTTCCCGCCGGGCATTTTTACCTGCAGTGCACAACAATGGGTCCAGCATAGGATGGATTGACAGCCATGACCTTCTTGAGGAATTTCAGCATGCCAATGGGTGTGAACGGCACCCCGAAGTCTGGCCAACTGGTGAAGTGGAGCTGGGTGACCAGCCGAGGAGCTCGGAGCCCGTCGCTGCCCTGCTGTGAAGCACAAACATACGAGGTTCACACCTGAACAGAACTACGGAGGAACAAATCACCTGTATCAGGTTAACTACGACTGGTAGCAGTTAAAAAAAAATACTCTATATATTTTTTATCATTGTTTTTTTGGAGCAGAATATAATTATCAAACACCGGTTTGCCTTGCTCTCCAGAGACCATCATTTCACTCTCTTGAACACTTGGTTGCTCTGTTTTCAGAGAGCTAAACGTAAAAACACCCAGTCTGTCAGTTTTTGCAGGGGAGCTACTGTGCAGTCATGTTTTTCTTTTTCTTTTTTTTTTTTTTTGACTCAGAGAGGATTTCTGTGCTTGTCTGACTTCAGATGGTTAGGGAACAAAGTGAATTTTGAAATCTGAAAGCTCCGCAGTACACTGAGCTGACATCCAACTTGGCAATCAAACAAGGGGAAGAAAGAGACACTCTTTATGTGCATAAATTTCTCAGGATCAAACAACGATAAAGTCTGAACATTACCAAGTTGTATATTGCAAGTTAAAATACACCTGAATATTGATCATATGTGCTGTGCCTATTTTTTTTTTCTTTTTAAATCCTTAAACCTTTTTTTTTACGTCTTTCCAGAATGGTTTTCATTTGTTAGTGTTAATTTCTACAAATTCTCATTCTCTGAAAGCTTTTCATTTTCCCAAAAGTAAACTTTTTCACAACCGCTTCATTGTGTAAACCAAGAGCGTAAGGGGGGAAAAATAACAATTACTTAAACCCAAAACAAAGGCAAACAGTTTACTTTTTTACTTACTTTTTTCTAACTTTTTTATGTGAAGTAGCAAAATATGTGCACTTATTTTAAACAATGATTCCCAACGAGCTGAAAACACATCTAAATTCATACTTTAAAGGTAACATATCATACTTTTAAATCCTTCTAGTTCATATTTAAATAGTGCACTTAGGGTCTATATAAATTGGAATTGCAATTCTTTGGTCTGAATTCATCCTTATTGTAACTCCACAAGCCCCTCTTTCACCCCTCGTCTCAGATCAACTCGTTTTGATGCTGTCTCTTTAAATCCAAACGACGTGCTTCAAACAACGCCTCCTTCTAGCTTCCAGAGCCGTCCATTGTAGCTTGAGAGAGGAGTTTACAGCTTTTTATTTACAAATTAATTAAAAGATGTCAACAACGGAAGACTTTTCCATCCAGCCTTACATGATGGAGCCAGAAGAATGAAGACGACCAAATTATAGTTGGTAAGTCCAGACATTATTTGGCAGAAACCATTGAAAGATAGTATATAATTTAGGTGTGGTTGTTTACCTTAATACGTGTTCGTAACCAGTTGAATGTTTGAATGTGAAAAGAGTTATAAAACCTTGCAGCGCTGGGCTGGAACGTTTTAATAAGTGTCTCTGCTCTCTCCATGCATCAGTTGAGAAACCAGGAAGTGGTGATACCTATAAGAACTTTCTTCAGAATCTGACCCCGACTACTAAGTTTGACATCACTGAAGGGGAACTCTATCCTGCTCCGGGGTCAAATCCTCTCGACATAATTCCTGTTTCAGCTAGAGTTTCTTTTACATTCAGTCACTACTACTCTGGGTGACCATATCGTCCAGCCATCCAGACCAGTCTGTACATAAAATCACCAGTTTAATCACAAAAATATTCACACAATGGTTTATAAACCTGTATCATGTTTCACCTACGGAAAGACTATAAAATGTGTAGTGCTTTTTAAACATCAGTAGTAAACAAACCAATAAATTTCTTCACCGTCACAGAAAATGGAAAAACCTTGAAAAATGACCCAAACAGAATATAAGCATATCTACCCAGCATGACGTCACTTTTAACACTTTGTTCAGTTATACTTACATATTGAACACAGAACTTTCTAATGGTGTAGTCCACCAGCACGGTGATGTCCTCCACTGCCACTCGGACGTTTCCGTACATCCAGCAGCCCTTTTCTGGCCAGTATTGGCAGCATTTCTCCTGGTGAGGTGATCACAACAACAAGGAGGTTGTTTGTTTTGTCACTACATTCGCAGTCACTGAGGTCATATAAATGCATATATTCTTTGTATGTATAGAGAAAATTTGTTTTTTGTGTGTGTGTGTATTTCACAATCCAATTTAAAGACAATCACCAAGATTTGTGCCACTCTGACAGTCAATAAGGTCTTCACAACCTATTAACTAGATTCTCTAATTATCATGAAGCCTCTTAGGATCTTATCAACAATTATTCCATCATTGATCCCCACTGCCTCCATTCTGCCCCATCAAACTTGCTTTTGAGCACTCAATTATCCCTCTGAGGCTGACTTTATTGCAATGCTAAGTAATCTGCTGTTTTTTTTTTCAGTCAGCAGAGAGGTCAAATAAATTATGCTCCTGACTTTGGGTCATGAGAACACAAAAGAAGGGTTGCACTGGAGCCATATAGATGTGTAGCCTTTCAAGATTGCTGAGAAATGGGAACATACCTCTTTCCTTTCTTTTAGATTTGTCAGCATGACTATAGTTGCCGTTTTTTGCTCCCAAATCATTCGCCAGAAGTCAGCCAGTGTTTCCAGCTTTGGGCCTTAAACAGAGTAAAGAGAAGTAGGTAAAAAGGTATCAAATAAATTGGCAAAACCTCAACTACTTGCTTG
The DNA here is from genome assembly GCA_032275365.1 of Anablepsoides cearensis. Classification (NCBI taxonomy): domain Eukaryota; kingdom Metazoa; phylum Chordata; class Actinopteri; order Cyprinodontiformes; family Rivulidae; genus Anablepsoides; species Anablepsoides cearensis. Next base: position 13,389,913 of record JAUBOC010000089.1, read on the forward strand.
AAATATGTGTACCTTGTGCTGCAATGAATTTGTTTTTCTCCTTATAGCCCTGTGTGAAAAAACAGACAAACAAATAAAATTTAAAAAAAGACCAATTTTGCCAACAAAATCATCACCATTAATGGGACTTTGTTCAGATATTTGATCAGGTAGACCCCCACAACATAAAATGTCTACAGCTAATTTAGAGGATAGTGACCAAAAAGCTAAAGGTGTTTTCTCACTGGTTTGTGATAATCTTTGAAAAAAAAAAGGACACAAATCTGTATTCACAGCGCAGGACTGGCCCATGGCACAGGCAGTATAGGCAGGCGCTAAGGGTGCCGTCCATCTAGGGGGCACCACAAATAGAGATGAAAATGTATTTTTATAACTACCTGTGCCTGTAATAGAAATATCTCTCACAACGTTGTGACTAATTTAAGAGAAAATTTGTTGCACAAATTGTTTGAATATTTATAAAATTCAACTAAACAAACTCAAGCAAGGACCCCAGCGACCACTGCAAACCATTCAACCATTCGCCAATGTTGCAATATTCGATTATAATATTGCCATTGCTTTTTTTACATAGCACAAACTTACTTTTTGCTATCAATACTCACATCTATATAAGATGCATTTATGTAATCTGAGCATAGATGTCCATCAAGATGACTCAGAACCACCCTTGAATGATCGTCTGAAACAAAAAGAAAAAAAAAACGTATTTTTATATACAGTTGTATTGACTTTTCTCAAGATTTAGGTATTAATAAACCTTCAGCAGAACATATAGTAAATCTTCACTCACATGGTAAAATGTTTGGGTATCTGTTTTTCTCTCTGTTGTGCTCTCTGCTCGCCTCCTCAAAGGACCCATGGCGGTAGTAACACGGCAGTGACTACAAAGAGAGAATCAATCCTCGTGTGAGAAAAGAAAGAAATAAAGCCACAGGTACAAAGACTTCTAACAAAACATTTTATTGCTGTTTCTTTTTTTTTTTTCCTGAACTTTGTTGTGAGCTTGCAGGACAAACATCTTCGTCCACACCAACTGTACTGTGTGCCTACATTGAACTCCTCTCTGAAGAGCTTGCCGTCGTCAGCCGAGCGAATCCGGTACTCCTCCTCCAGCGAGTCCAGAGGGATCGGGAAGTACCTCTTGGAGGGCGAGGGAGACCTCGGGAGGAGGACCACTGTCTGCTCTCCTGTGTTTAAAAGGGATATATGGTGGTCAGACAGCAAACGTCCCCCAACAGAGAACATTACAAGCTCTCACAGCACCTGCAAAAACAAGCTTGATGACTATTAAGATTTCCTACCTCGGTGACTACACGTCAGAAATGATTTCTTGAGTCGTAAACTTGCCGAACAAAACTATCCTAGCTCAGAATTTGGCACTTCCGTTCATTTGTTTTACACTTGAAGAGAGACTTTATGCGTCTCCCTACGTGCTATGAAATCTAAGAGACTCCTCCAACCTTTCCACCTTTCATGGGGTTTTTCTTGTTCATAAAGAGTATACATTTACAAGTCAAATAAAAAAATGAATAAAAAGAAAAAGGCAACATTACATTTTCATGCTCTGGTGGGTATTTTGAGTGCAACACGAGAGTACCTTGTTCCTCCAAGAAGCCATTTGGAATCTTTTTATCCACCGATGTAATAAGAGCTTTCTTGTGGTTTTTGAACCTGCAAAGATCACAAAATAGGTCGATATAAGTCAAATTATTCGGATACGTTTTACAGAAATTTTAAACGCTTGAGATAAATCACAAACAAATTTGGAGACTGATAATAACCATCCCAGAGAGGTGAAGCTGTTCCTTCTCATGACGGGCGTCCGGGAGCTTCTGGCCTGTTCTGACCCAACTGTTTTTTGTTTGCTGTCTTACTCAGAGTGCAGCTGTTTACCCACCGCCTGTTTCTGAACCACCCCCCACCCTGAAACGTCCCTCCTTCATTCTAATGTAAAGAGCGAGCAAGAGTCATAAAGAGTAAGTGTGCCTGTTCAGATTGAGTTACCTCAGACAGTAAATTGTGAGCAGGACAACAATGATCAGTAGAAGGGATAAAACCAGCGTTGAGGGGAGCACATGACCCTGGTGGGTGTTGGGTTCTGCATTAAAAACACAGACAATCACATGCAGAAAATCCTAAAATGTTAAAATACATTTTTTGGGAGAGCTTAAAAAACTGTATTGTATGGTAGATATCAAAGCAAGCTGCATAGTAACTCAAAATTAATATGCTTATTTTGAAATTATTCTTATTAAGAAATTTAGTCCAAAATTGCTCTTGACTGCAATAATGCTAGGAATATGTTATGCTACTTATATTTTACTTCAGTATACATTTACATGTGCTTATGGTGTTATGAATACTATTGATTTTTGCTATGAACTTATTCCTTGTATTTACATTTATATGAATACCATATCTAGATATTATTAATACACTCCTAATACAATATAAATTGAAGATATTACACTTTATTTAAAACAGAATATAGATAAGGGAATGGATTAAATAAGTTTATACTTCATCTTACTCCTTTTTGAACAGATAAAATGCTGCATCTTTATCTTGTGGACACATTTTTTGTTATATTATTTTCATCTTTAGTTTTTACTTTTGTCCCTGTCTGTGTGTATTATTATTTTTATTTTTTAAGTTTTTTTTTGTTTGTGTGTGTACTTTTAAAAATGACACAAATATGTTAAATACAGCAATATTTCTAAAAATACAGTTCAATTCAATTCAATTCAGTTTATTTATACAGTACATGTACAGTAAAGATACTGTAAATGCAGAATCAACATTGTAAACTATTGCTGATATGACAACATAAATAATTTTATAGTACCTTGCTAGCATCCAGCAGCAAGTACGTTACTGTAGATTTTATAGCAACATGTTTATAGTGCATATTTTAAATTATATGTTTTTTTTGTTTGTTTGTTTGTTTGTTTTTTTTACAAATGTTTATTATCTGTTTTAATGTCAACATCATACATTATCAAAAATGAAATGCATGTTTTTCAGTTGCAGCTTAAATTTATAGAATTAATAGACCGGCATTAGCAAGGACACATTAACTAAGGGTGTGAAGGGTGCTGCAGCAACACCTAGAGGATGCAGGAGGACATGCATGTCCAAACACATATTTACGGTAGTTAATGACATTTGCTATATAAACTATAACTGTTGTTGTATATTGATGTGCAAATTATAAAGTGGGCAACAGTATTTGGTCAGGATTGCACGTTTCTAGTGGCTGTCTAAAATAAATTTATTTTATGCTGTATCTTTTATGGTTCGTATTTAATAAAGACAACATTCAATGTCAGTGAGCATTTCACTGCTTAGAGTATATGTAGTAATAAGAATGCAAACTATCTTATATATATTAATGTGGATCTATCAATTTATGCAAAATCATTATAGGACTGACTTTTTGCAAAAAGACTAAGTTTAACAAGAACAATCTAAACTAGATTAGACATTTTGACAATGACGTCTAGTTTACATAAAGA
>JAUBOC010000089.1:13465769-13496532 GCA_032275365.1 Anablepsoides cearensis
GGAAAGACAGCAACAAAGTCTGTTTATTATATAAAAGTTAATATCAAGCTTGACTTTCTGTGACTTTCTGACTGCTGCTTGACACTTTGGTAAGTAATGTGTCCCACAGTAAAACAATTAACCTCAGCGAGCCTTATATTACTACAAAAGGTTAAATATCTTTATGTTGGATTAAATATTAAAGAACCTACTAAATTATAATCAATGGACATTTTTTTGTATCATTTAAGTACATTTGACTGGAGCACTTAAATAGGATACTAGGAAAACAGAAGACTGCAAACTATTCTGATCAAGGTTGGAAAGCATTGCTCAAAATTAACTAGGTAATTATTTAATTAGAAATTAATTAGAAATTGTATTACATAAGTAAAAAGGAAATAATTGACATGCAAATTAACCAATGCCATTGTCTTGTAAGATTCAGCAAACAACAGAATAATTTATATCAGATGGTGCTATACCTGAAATGAATGTGAAGAGTTTCTGCTTATTTTGTTTAATTTCTTTCTAGCATGGGTTGGCTCTTTATTAGTATTTCAGGGGAAAAAAATAAAAATAGGATTGGAAAACATATATAAATTATTTTTCAACAGCATATAATATATTGTATAAAAAATATTTAGAAGTTGGAAATCTCACCAAATAGCTGGAAATAACATTTCTGTGAGACTTGCATTATCAGAGTAATGGCCATGCCACTGTGATCAATATAATCACATAAACTCAGGAGTACGTTGAAAACCATTTGTCACTCAACATATATCTGCCTCTGCATCCAGAAATGCAAGCCTAAACTTTATTATATAAGAAAGGAAGCCATACATCAACTCTCCACTGCAATGCTGCCAAATGTTCTGTTCTGAGCAAAAGCTAATTTTAACCAAAAACAGACAGTGAACAAATGCTCTGTGTTCAGATCAGTCTGTTTTGTGTAGATTAATTATATATTTATGTATTTATTTAGAGAAACAGACTCTCATCACCACAAATTTCAAATGGCACTTTCTCTGATTAAGTTAATGTACATTTACACTAACAACAAATACTTGTAAGATCCCATTTAATAACATTTTATATATGCTCGAAATATGAAAATACATAATTTAATCATCAAGGCAAAGTATGTTCCTTGTTGTTAAGGGTTTTAATTTTGTTCACTTTTTTTAGCCTCTAAATACATTTTGAGTGAACTTTGATTTTAGTCTCTGGTGCTGCATAGAGCCTGTTTTTTTATGCCAAATTCTGGACTAGTACATTGCAGTGCTTGTGAGGGAACTGCCAAATAATGTATGAACTTAACAACTACCCAATTTTGTTGTCTTCATTCTCTTCTGGCTCTGGGTCAGACCCTGGCTCCAACATGTAGTAGGGTTCTGTTATTGACATCTTTTAATTAATTTGTAAATAAAATGTTTCTGCACCACTTATAGTCCTATATCTGTTATCAAAGTAGAATGGGCCGGTCTGGAAGCCGGAGTGGGGTGGGGCATGAAGCACCTTGTTTGGGTTTAAAGAGACAGAATCAAAATGAGTTTCACTGAGACACACTTTAGAAAAGGGGTTGAAAGAGGGGCTTGTGGAGTTACAATACAGGGGAATTCAGATCCCACACTGCAAAAACTGTCTTTCTAACCAAGTTTTAAAACCTTATATCCAGCCAAAAAGTCTTTTTAATCTTGTTTTCAGACTGATTTACTAAACAAGAACTGATTGTGTAAGAATATTAATCTTGTTTTCAGAATGTTTAAGATTATTTGTCTTGTTAGCTTGAAAATTTGACTCAAAATAAGTAAAAAATTTCTGCCAGTGGAGTAAGAAAATTTTACTTGGTAAGATTTACTAAACAAGATCAGTTCTTGTTTAGTAAATTAGTCTCAAAATCAAATAGATTTTTTTTTGGCTGGATATAAGATATTAAAACTTGGTTAGAAAGACATTTTTTTGCAGTGCAGCACTACAGTTCCACTTTAAATAAACCCCAAACTGAATATTTAAATGCAAAGAAGATTTTAAAAGCATATATCTTCTTTATTTATTTATTTATTTATTTATTTATTTATTTATTTATTTATTTATTTAATTTCATTATGAATTGGTTTTGGATGTTTGGAGTTGACTGTTAGAGTTTAGAGTTATAGTATAATTTATTTATTTATTTGTATTTATTTTTATTATTGTTTTTCTCAGTCTGGCTCACATCATCTGCAAATGCTCTCTAAACAGGTTAGTTAAGGTAGATGCAAATCAGTCACTATTATATGTACTGAAAATCTTCTAAGTTATTTAAGTTTTTTAAACAGACATCAGCCATACTACAATTCAAACCAAGCTCATAGCAAGACACACACACACACACACCACCAAAAACAACTTTAAGCAGTCAGAACAAGGGCAAAGAACTCTTGAGGGTGTCCACGAGTGTTTGATCTTAGCACAGTAGCTGAAGGCACTTTGGATCCTGAATTGTGTGTTCTGACTCAAATTCTACCAAATACCACAAACTGCTCTGCTTCACAATTAATTGGAAACATTTAAGAAAGTAAAAACATTAACGAACTTGAGTCCTCAAAACATATTCATGGCTGGGCTCGTGGTAGCACAATATGTTCCAGCTTTAAAACCCGTAGCAAGCATTTTTATTTATTCATTTTAACCAGAGTCAACGAGGCACCCTGCAGTGTTCTGTGGAACTTGATTCTAAAGGTCCAATTAGTGCGGCCTCATAACATTTTGCTTTTCATCTCCACAAAACTATGCCTGCTTTACAGTGTTCTGTTTTAGTATTGTGAATCAGAGAAGTGCAATTTGAAAACAAAAAAGCCTGCTTTCACAAATATCCTTTTTGCTTTTGCGTGGTTTAGCTGTGAAGAAAAGAGTTTTTTTTTCTTTTAAAAGCTAGACTTTGAATTGAGCATTAAAGCATCTACATTGTAAGTTTGCATGTCTACTCTCAATGTATTTCCTATATATTCAGTAGATATTTGTCTTTCTCTCACAGAAAGATGTAGAAACTCTTCTGAGAGTTCTGACCTGCTTGCTTTATCCTAAACTTATTCAAAGTAAAAAAATGACATGGATTTGTATATAAGATAGATAAGATGAGATCTTTATTGTCATTGGCACTTTTACAAGAAACAACAAAATTGTATGTGCAGTCGACTCAGTGCAAGGATTAGTGGTAACAAACCTACACACACACACACACAAATAAATACATATAAAAACAATATAGAATCAAAAACAGACATAAAAGTAGTGAAGTAATAAAAAAAAATAGTACTGACTAAATGTAGGTAAATATGCAAAAGGAATTGCACTAATTAAAAGTAAAAATTACGCTTTTTGAGCAGAGGCATTTGTTGCATTTCATTGCTCTGTATCTCCTTAAAGTACTTGAAAAAATAACTAAGTAAAAGTAAAATTACCTGAACAGAAAATGACTTTGGCAAAAACAAATTTTACTGATGAGAAAACTACTCAAGTAAAAGTCATAAATCTTTTCACAAAAATTGGGAAAGTAAAAGTAAAAGTACTTTTATACACTCTCTAAGAAATAAACGGTTGAATTTACTGAACCAAACTGGCTCCACTAAACCAGGTTGAGTAAATTGAGCAATTTATAAATATTATTTTGCTCAATTTACTCAACTAGGCTTAGTGGAACCAGTTGACATGACGTTGTTGAGTAAATTCAATACATCCTTTTTTAGAGGGCAGAAACATCTTCTTTCATGATGAGTTCAAACATATTTAATTTTGTACCGAGTAACTATAGGTGTTAAATTTTAAAGTAAAGAAGTAAACGTATCATTTTTTGTTTTAAAATGTAACTAAATAAAATTAAAAGTAGCTGTTTAAAAAAAAATGGTAAAATTACAAATCCTCAAAAAAACTACTTAAGTATTGTAACAAAGTAAATGTACTTACTATAAACCTCTGATCTCCTTCCTGGTGATATAAGCAAAGGCAGTGTCCAGGGTGGGATGAGACCTTCACATATGGCTTTTTGGCTCATCAGGAGGTGTACTATGTTTCAGAGTGGTGAGGTATTAGGCATGAAATGTCTGTTATGTGGTTGAAAAACCTCAAATTAAGTTTGTTGAATTTTACAAGGGAACTGTTATTAAAGGGAGAAAAGAAAACACAATTCCAACATTTAATCCTGTGCATGAGACTGACCCAACTGATCCTGACTTTAAACTAAAATGACAAAAAGAAAATTTCCTAATGACTGAAAAGAAAAAGAGAGAGTTTACCATTAGGTTGCAGATGCTAGATAATGACAACAATTACAACGATTGTAAAAATGATAATGATTGCATGGGTAAAATGGCAACAATTTAACATGATTACTCAATATTTCCTCAGTAATTTTGTGCAAATAGAGAAAACATATTACAGTAAAAGGCACAAAGTCATAAAGTCAAAAAGAGGCCTTAATTAGAATGATCTCAGATTGCTGTGTTGCAGGATTTTTTGACAGAGAGACACAGTTAATTGACAACCTTGATGCTTGGGGGGCGGGGGTATTGTGACCCCTCAAAGATTTTATGACACCTTTTTATCATTCACATTTTCTAACAACACTGAGCATTTTATTTAACCCCTTGATGGTTTCATCTTATCGATAGAAAACAAAAAAAAAACAACAAGAACAAAACAATTTGGGGGAATTTCCTCATGTTACTGTTCCTCACATGTTCCACGATCTTGTTATGGAAAGACTGAATCACAAGATGTTTTTTTTTTGTTTTGTTTTTTGTTTGTTTTGCATCATTCTGTTTTGTTCTTCAGTTAGAGACCTTTAAATTACATCAACCGAAGAGGAAGTGTAAATATTCCATTTGCCCACATAAATGTTTCACTTCTCTAAATGTTTTTAAAACCTCAGTAAAAATGTGCAAATTACTTTTTGTTTTGGTAAGGATTCGATGAAAGACCAACCCTTTATTATTATTATTATATATTTTTTTTTTTTTTATGAAAGTTTTATTAAATGTTTAAGCATTATCTTTTGTTTTGTGTTTTTTTTTTTTGGTTTGTTTTGTTTTGTTATTGGTTTTGCATGAAGCTGATGTACTCCAATTATATTTAAAACAATCAAAAACATCCAACAATATTACATGTAATGCACGTGATTGTGCAAAAAACCTTTCCATAGTTGTGGTTCAACGCAGGAGATCACTGTAAATGAAAGTTGAACTGCCGCTTGACACTGTGACCTTTAGTGTAGCTTTTCTTCTCGTGTTATGTGCACGCAGGCACGTAGGCAGACGCATTACGTATCACAGGAAAGCTGATGTGGGCAAATTATTAGCTTGGAAAGTCGTGTTTATATGAGAATGTTTTGTAACGTCCTGTGTTTTATTATAGTGTCACTGGAATAGGTCATGAACTTTTCACGCTGATTAGAGGAAGGTTGTGTTGAGTACAGGCAGCGATTATAAATTTAGGTCAATGTGTTCTGATTATTAGAGTGAAGCTCCCCTAAATTACAACCATGTAGGTGGAAACCCAGGCTGCATCTCGGCACAGGAGTGGACTTGGTCTGTGCTGTGAGTTACTGTCCTCTCTTACTGCTGTTTTTTTTTTTTTTTAAACACTTTTACCTGAGAACAGGTCAGGATGGAGGAACTTGTTGCCCTTCAGCTCCCATCAGCATTTTTGTTCTATGCAGTTAGCCCCCCGCCCCCCCCCCACCACCCCACCTCTCATGTCATGCTGAGCATTTGAGGTCGAACCCCCTCCCACATGTCATCCATCAGTGTGAAGGGCTACTCTGACAGCATGCAATTACACACATGGTACTAACGCGGCCCTTCCCCCTATAATCCCCCGTATCACTAAAGCGCTCACCTGCACATGCTGTGACATATAGTGCAAATGTGCTTTATGGAGAGCTCTCAGCATAAAATCACATTCATCATAGAGCCAACAAACCAATAGGACAAAACTGTTTGTGTTTACTGACTAAAACCATCTGTCTGCAGCAGATTGAGGTGGATGCAAAATGAAGATATACTACAAACTATGCTTAAAAAAAAATAAAACATTTCAAAACACGAGTTATGCTGCTGTTCATTTTACACTCAAATCAAATATAATCCTATTATGTCAAATTACCAAGTCCAAGTAATTAACTAAATCTAAGAGATTTACAACCTCCTAAATTTTGCTGTTACTAAACTGTAAGTGAAGCTGGATGAAAACAAGGCAGGAAAAAAAAAAGATGCCTACAGGTGTTGTGACGTGTAGCTAAAATCTGTGCATTTGTTTCTCTCTCCTCACAGGCTCTCATACAGAACAGGACAAGACACGGCTAATTGTGACACGTGTCGAAACAGCGCCTGCATCATTTACAGGTGGGCGTTTTGCGCTGCATCTTTTTAACACTGCATTAAGCACTGCTTTATGTGTGGCACTTTTAGGTTATCTTGTGTTTATTTTACTTAAATGTTGCTCTTTCTATATAAAGAAGAGTTATTTGAGAACTGAATTAAGTGAAAAAAAAAAACATTACATGAGCTTTGGATCAAATTTGTTTCTGTTTCTGAATCTTAATTGATTCATTCCTTGAATTTGATTTAAACTTTTATTGAACATCTGAAAAACATTAATTATTTTGCTACTAAACTGTTTTAGCTGAATTTTCCTTGTCATTTTAGTCCAGTTTGGCTCCTTTATGTTCAGAAGTCATTTATACAAAAGACAAATTTGTCTTCAAGCAGCAAGCAATAATTAGTGTTGAGTGTGCGACACGTCGCCACATCTTCAAGAATCTTTCCCATATTCCATTATTACAAGGTTATTGAGATACTGAGGTCAAATGGTATGACAAATTAGGTTAAATTCAGGTTAAGGTAGCCAATCTTTATAATGCTGCTTTTACAGGGAAAAAAGGCCAAATAGTTCAATAGTTCAGATATGCAATATAGTATAATTGTATTACAGAATCCTTACAAAAAATGATAATTAACTATTTTAAACTGATCCAAAATTAAAGGGCTATGTGAGAAAACCATACATAATTTAGTGTGAGGAACTATACAGACTAAATTCTTCAAAAATGACACAATTTTATTTTTGTTACTTTACAAAAACAACCTCTGTGTTTAAACATGAATGGGCTTCAACATAGTTATTTTCTTTGGAGACTTGATGTTGTCATTTTACCTTGGTCTCCTCTGGATGCAAAATTTCTTCAGTCTTATGTTGATATGTATGAGCATGATGCAAGAACAAAAGAATTAATTAATGTACCGGTATATAAGCAAAACTTTATGCATCAGCTTGTTCTTTAACAGTTGTTCGGTGCAGAAGGGAAGTGTTCAACACAGTTAAAACATAATTGATGTAACAGCAAATGCAGTTTGAATAATTAAATGTGGAAATAAGCTACAAGAGCATAAATCTTTATCGCAACTGTGCTGTTGTGGCTCAGGAGGAAGAAGATGTCTATCAGTTGGATGATTAGCAGTTTGAGTTCTGCTTCCTACACCATATGTCCAAAGTGTCATTAAGGAAGTACTTTTACCCAATAATCCAGAGTTATTCCACTAAATTGTACAGGGGTTGCTGCAAGCCAACAGCTCAATGGCCAGACAAAAAAAATATATTTTAGGTTTAAATTTGTTTATTTTCTTGCATTGAATCATAATTTTTTAATTTACAATTGATTTAAAATATATTTTGTATTGAATTAAGTGAAAAAAAAAAATCCCAAAACATTTTTTTTCTGTGGGTGGGTGGGGCCTCATTGGTGGGCTGAACAGTAGTCACCCACAGACTGGATGTGGCCCGTGGACCGTCAGTTGAGTAGCCCCGTCATATTCTCTCTGATCTAGTTTGTAAAGGTGCTCTAAGTCATCAACAAGAAAATAGTATATAGTCTATACAATTCACATTTTATATGTCAGTCTGGCTTAATTTATCTCATCAATAAATGGGGTAAATGAGATAATGCTTTAAATATTAGTTGCACCTGTTTCTGAGGAATGTATGACCTCTTTGTGGTGAGAAGGAAAAAAAACAAGTTAATAGGATAAAATTTAAGACGCTGTATCCCAAAAAGGTTTGGAGATCTTGTAAAACATTTAAAGTATTTGAATAAGAATAAGAGAAACAATGCAGTCTTCACAGGTTCACACACAAATGAAACCCTAATTGTAAATATATTTAATTTTAAGCAAAATATGTTTTGTTTTTAGTCACATTATGCATATTCCTAAATGCACTTGAGGGAAATACCTCTAGCGGCTGGTCACTTTTGTCTAACAGCCTTTATTTCTAAATTACTTTTTTATTTTCTTTAAAACAAAATAAAATAGAAACTAGAGGATACACTCCGGAGGTAAAACAACTATTTTACACATTTTTCTGGAGTGAAAACTTACTGACTTTAAAAAGTGCCTAAATATTTTAATTGCCTAGTTCTACTAAATACAGAACTTAGTGTTTTGAAATTATATGTTTTGAATATAATAATCTGCAACTGTTATGGCAATGATAGCTTTAGATCACACACTATATTTGAATGTGAGTACTTTAGCAGTATTCTTGTTATACTTTAAGTTTCTACATCATGGCAGATAATAATGTATCTATTTCTTTAAGTTATACGAGGCTGTCTTGCTTTTCCTCTTGATCAGCATATTTATGAAAGTAACTCAAAATATGCAAGAAAGTTTAATGAGGTTACAAAAGATTCATATTTTGGCCATGAGCACAAAATTCCAAAGTGTTTTTTGTCCTTGTCGTGTATGTAGACCTCTACATATACTATATATAAAACACCCAGCTTACCTTATTTTTTTCCACATGGGCAGTTGCGCTTCTCTTAAAGCTCAAGTCCTTCAGAGGCCTGGGACCTCAAAGCTTCTGTGTGTATAATACAGGCCTGAACCTCTGACCTGACCAACTACAAGCCATTCACCTGCTTTTGTACAGCATGGAAGTTCCTGTCAGGCAACACAGTGGCAAAGATGAATAGACACATGACTCAATACCTTTGTGGGGCACAGAAAGAAATTGGTAGCAACACCAGCTACTGGTGGACAGAAATGTTGCTTCAGAATGCACGACCAAATGCATAAACTCAGGCATTCACTCACACACACAAACATACACACAAATTTCAAAAATCATAACCCATTCTTTGCATCATAAAATATTTTATGGATATTACTACCAAGATGCCTTCCTCTAATATCCATAATTCCAATAAATTTTTCTAAATGTGGTAGTAAAACTAGTGTTTTTTGCTGCCCTTCAACGACTACATTATATACTAAGGTTTTAGCCTGAAGTGTTTCTATAAAGAAGACCTTAAGTAAAAACATAAATGAGAAACATTTAAACTCAGAGCATTAAAACTGTACCTGTGATTGTCACGGGAAATCTCTGATCTGAGTCTCGTTTGATTCAATTTCTACTGGACAGGAACCAGCTCAGATAAGAGTTGGTGATTTCACAAACATGCGTGACTAAGGACCGTTTTATGTTCTAGTCTTATGCAGAAAATAAAGTAGGATCTTGGATGTAAAGTTGGCAGCGAAAACCAGAAACAGAGTGCTGTTCTTTGCCGATACCTCTCAAAAGATACAGGAGCTTAACAGAGTGCTGCAGAGCGACAACCACTCCTCCACATCAGAGCTAAACAGAGATGTTGGACTGGAGTCAATAAAATTTATAAGGGGCTCTGCAGACTGAGACTGGATCGCCATCAAAAATTTAAGTTTAGCAGCTATTGATGCTAGATCTAAAGGCAAATGTCACCTCCCCGCCATTGATCATTGATCAACTATACCTGACAGTCCCAACATTATCACACCATATATTAAGAAATTCTTTCTTGAGTTTGCATTCCTTAGCAAACATTATAATCTTATCTGTCTATCAAGCAGTTAAGTCAATATTCACATGAAATAAAGCTTTAAACAGATGGGCTTTCTTTAAATATATCTTATGTTAAGCTGTTCACCTTTACAATATAACACTCATCCATCCAGCTGTTCACCTCACGTCAAAGGTCAAAATAAAAAAAGGCCAAAAGCTGTAATGAGGAAAGTTCTACTGAGAACTTTGTAACCCTTTCCATCTTTTTTTGTTCTAATCCAACCCCGACTCCAAGACACAAGCACTTCACTGAGCTAGAAAATAAGAGAGGAAGCTGAGACGGGCAGCTCTCGCTCAACCAGTAAATGATAGCAGAATCGATCATCACGCCAGGAAGAAAAAAAAAAATCTGTTATGATTATATTTAATGTCATTGCTGCATCACATAACTCTGCCTGGTTGTCTACCGCTGTAAATATTTATTATTATTTGACTCATTACATCACATTTTGTGTTTCGTTAAAAGCAAAATGCACTAAGTTGAGGACAAAACAATTAAAGGCTGCTACATATTTTACATTGCTGTTGTTTAATACTTAAAGTGCCTGGGACGTGCATATCCTCAAAATATACCAAATTCAAAGACAACATCTTGACATCCATTTTATTACATAACCCATTATCATTCTTTTGAACTTGGCTCAATCAAAGTGAAACAGGAAGTGACATCAAAGGGGAACTGTTTAAGAAAAGGAACTCCCTGGTCTTTGCTTATTAAAACATTATATGAACTCTGACTTTTCTTCATCTCTTTGATAATGACTCAAATTAATCTAAAGAAACTTGAGTTAAAAACTCATATGGAGTTGGAGAAGAAAGAATATTTCTGTTGTTAACCAAGCAGAAGCACTGTTAAACTATGACTCTACAGGATTTATTTGACTTTATATGCTTTGATGGAAGAGTTTTAAAGCTGCGCCTCTTTCCTGTCCTCTAGTGGAGGCAGATTGCTGCCCATCCTCAGCCCGGTTTTGCTGGATGTTTCTCCCTGTTAAAAGGAAGCTATTTCTTTCTACTGTCACCATTGGGCTTGATCAGGTTAGAAAAATGCAATTTCTGGCTTCCTTAGATCGATTATGCTAACTGGCATTTTATAATGTATGTAAGTATTTTGATACCCTGAGATGACTTGTGTTGCGAATTGAGGACATATAAATTAACTAAACTGAATCAAGCAAATAGAAAGAGAGTTTAATTTTAAGAAGGGAACACATTTAATTAGATTTCATCGCACAAACATAATGAAAAAGCCAAGGTCATAATTTGTCTTGTGGCATAAAATGTTCAACTTTATTTACTCTTGTTTTGGGTATTGTAATCCAGAATCCACATGCAAATATTACCTCTAAAATTTCCCTTGTTTTACTTTTTATGTTTTTTTAGCAGGCAAGCTCAAACAGTGCACAAAGCATCACCACTGTCAGGTAAATAATTCAACAACTGCTCTCTTTCAAAAGCCTAAAATAAAAAAAATAAAAAAGCTTGCTCTTCTTGTCAGAAAAAAAACACAGTGCCTCTCACTTCTTCTAATGAGAATAATTGCCTGGCTCATGCAATGATTACAAATAATTAAAGTGACAAAGCATACAGAGTTAGATCTAATCAAGATGTGCACTGTGACACAGAAGCAGCGTATGTCAATTTGTGTCCTAATGGCAGTCTGTGGAATTTGAGTACTTATTGATCAAACAGACCTCTTTATTGATTTGTTTTTTTTAAGAGTTTAGGCATTTATCGTAGATTTCAAATACAGGCGTTTAAATAGAGTGGATACTGAAGCACATTTAAACCATTCATTTTCTGAAATCCATAGATGAGCTTGTGAGGTGTATCATCTAATTTTTTTAGTTAGACGCGCTGATTACGTCTTACTGCAGATGCAGCAAAATGGAATAATCGAGGGTTTGAGGGCGCCATAAAACTAAGTGGAAACATTAGATTGGTAACAGCGACATACTGTGTTTTGTTAGACTGAGGCTGCGCTACTCGTGGAGGAGCGATATTCAGTAAAGAGTCTGGCTGAGTTTCCTCGCTTTCATTTCTCTGATAATATCCCGATAAGACAAAATGCACCAATTCGGCGTGTCAGTGAAAGGACTTAGTTTAATTAAAGTCTGAACAGCTTCTGGTAGCAAAAGATTTGTTCTCGGTCCATTGTTGTTAAACCGAGGCATGTGGCATGTAGAAATAAAATCTCAATAAAGATACACTCCGCAGAGTGCTAATGAAGTATGGAAGCATTATATTGTCTGTTCCATGTATCATTAAATAGCTGTTTATTTCAGTTTATTTGACAGTCACTGAACACACTCACAGTAACTTTCAATCTCTGCTAAAGCAAGTATCACAAGCATCTAATTTCTGCACAAAGAAAAGGTGCTGTTTGGTACTCTCCAGTCAAAACCCTGCTGTCAACACCGCCTAAGATCTAATTCTGACGCTCTAAGTGTGTTTATGGCTGCGGGTTTCGCTTTCTTTTGCTCTGTCGTTCAAAACTACTTTCTCATTCAAACTGTGCGATCCCATCTCCAGCACCTCTGCTATTAAGGCTTGCCTTATTGAGTGAGTTAAACTTGCTGATAGTGCAGCAGCGATCCACTGAACAAACGACTCTGTGACACATTGATAAGGAGTTCCGAGAATAGTGAGGCAAATTAAAAGCAGCTAAAAAACAACACGTCTCCAATTACTGCTCAAAGGGTTCACATTGCAACCAAACTTGTTGGTCCCGTAGAGAGCTCAGTTTTTAGAGGTCTTGCATACCCAGAATGTCCAATAAATTTAGGAGTCCATCTGCTGCAGAGCTCAGGTAGTCAATCTGTGGGTTGTATCTAGGCTTCAGCTCTCCCCTGACAGTCTCCTCCCACCTTTAGTATTCAGGAGCATCTCATATATCACAGCAACAAATAGGCCATGTGTTTGGCAGGTAAAAATAGGGATGGATTGGTTGAGTCTGGCACATGATATATTACAGGAATTGACTATTATGACATTGTTTGTTGCACCCTTGGCAAAAAGTCAATTAAAATTTCTCCTTACCTGTATGACAATTACTCTTATTGAACAATGCAGAGATTTTTTTTTTAACTCAGCAGCTTCCCTCAGTTTTCATTATTTGGCTGCTACATTTAGAATATTTATACAGTATTTTAGGGGTTATAATTGCAGTCTTGAGTGTTTTTAAAATATGTTTTTCTAGAAAGTCCTGAATAAAGGATGCTGTTACTGTGTGGCAATAATAACTGCCAGCCTTTAGCAGGTTTCTAGGATAGAGCTTTTTTAATGTTGAACAAAATTAATTATATTCCTGTGAAAAATGGAACAGTGCCGAGCAAATATAGATAAGCCTTGACTAATAATTGACTACAGTGGTGTTATCCTCCAGCTCATTGTGTAACACATAAGATATTATAGCAATCTGCAAAATTAGATGTAACTAGAGCAAGGATTGGAAATTATTACCAATCTATTATTAGTGTTCTTACAATTTAGATGAAGTAATTAAAATAACCTTAAACACACCATCTGGAGGTAGGGACCGTGTCGATTTTCTTCTCTTTTTGTCCTTTTGCATATTTGTGTGCATTGTTGAAGGATTTACAACAGCATCGAGTCCAAACTGTAAGGTACACCACTGAGTCAACCTAGCCTACAGTAAGAGGCCAATGTTTCAACAGTCCTTAGATCAAAGCAGAAATTCTATTCATGGCCTCCTGTGTTGACTAAGAGCCAGCATTTGATTCAAATTGCACAATACACTGTTTCCAATTTAGGAATAACAATGACTTTGAAATACAGCTGAGTTCAGGGAAAGGCAAATGTCTTTCAACATGATCAGACAAAAGGATCTAATTAGTACTGGGTTCCACGCTGAGATGGCAAAGTTTTGGTCGTTTCTTGTACGACTGCCAAAAGTGCCTCGTTCTATTCATTTCCCATTAACGAGAATTTTATTTGTTTTGTTTTTGTTTCTCCTTGTGACTGCAAAGCCGAAAACATTGCAACATACAGCAGCAGGTGGTTACACAGTACATGACAGAAAGAAGTTGTTGACAATATTTACATCACCTTTGGGAAGTTTCTACTTCAGCTGTGTCTGTCAGGAAAGGAGAACTGACCCGTCATTTCCTGATGACTTAGGGTACAATACCCCATCACGTAGCCGTGAGCACATGACACCATGATTGGGCCTGCACTTGTTTTTCTCATGAGTTTGAAGTGTGAATGACAGGGGAAAACCGCAAAAGGGAAACTACTACTAAGAATATCTGTAGATGAAAGAAAAATAAAGGCATTAACATTTCTCTCAGGTGCAACATTCATTGAATGGTGTTCGGCACATCACAATCACTGACTATCAAACTGTGCACTCCTGATCACAGAGCAGGAGCGGCTCACGCTGCATATCTAAGGGATTGATTAATCTACGTTTCTGAATGCCCTAGAAAAGCCTTCCTGTCTCCAACTGCTTCAATCTGTTCTCGCGCAGAGATGATCTTAGATATAGGGGCTTTTGTTTGTCAAAGCACCTGCTTCCGAGTGCCGAACGCACCGTGCAGAGCCTGCCTCTGGCTTCCCACCAAGGCATTTGTCCACAGTGTGCAGCAATTGCGGTGATCTGCCAAGTGATTAATTGCTTAATAGTTGTGGAGACCACTCTGCATTGCACTGTGCTGCCGCTCTTCTGCACCGCTTTCTGTCAAGTCAACATTATTTGGATGCCCGTTGTAAAAGATGCAAAGGTTTTAACATTAAAGATACAAACAGTGATAAAAGTGAGATGCAACAGAACAGTGGGTGGTATAAATAAGAAATGGGCCGTGCATACTGCAAGAAACAGCATTTCTATCAAGATAAAGTCTTCACTCCACTCGGAAAATTGTTTTTCCCATTGTTAGCGACTCACTGTTGGGAAAACCTGCAAACTCTGCTTTTGTTTAAATTTTTTAAAAAGTTCACATGAGAGTGTAAAGGTAGTGATTAGGGCTATTCCCTGAATCGATTCAATTTCATTTTGTAAGGTTCTGAATTGATTAATAACAATATGATTACATTAAATTAAATCTGCTCCAAAATAATAAAAATGGCTCAAATGTATTGCAAAGTTAAAATTTACTTTATTTTAGGTGTGTTTTCATCTACTGATTTGAGTGAATCAACCAGATGTTGATGTTACGCATGGCTGTAATAAACAGGAAGCAGAAGTTGAAAACTAGCAGGTACCACACCTCTCAGGACAAAGTTTTCAGGAATGCGTTGCTGTTGAGCAAGTTGTCATATCAGCTAGTGTTGGTGATGTTACATGCTGTCAGTTCACACATACCTGTTGTTGCTTCCCGCCATGTTTTTGCATGTTATGGTTTTATCCGGGAAGACACCAATAGTGGAGACAACTAATCACTCATGTGAGGTAAATGTTGCCAGAACTTATTGAATGAATGTGTGTCCAACTCCCCTTTTGCACATTAACTCCTTTTTGGAAAATCCAAAAAAAAAAAAGAAACCTCAAATGTTGAATGAACTGTATGCCTTTCTATCCAACCAGGATACTCAAAGCACTTTACAAAATTTGTGCCTTCATTTACCCATTCATACAGCCCTCTACTAAATCTCTCTACAAAGCTAATCTACATACATAAATCATTCTATGGAAAAAAAAAAACTCACAACTGCTTTAAATCACACTATATGATGGGACACACACATCAGAGGGTTCAGTTTCTGAAGGACACTTCAACATGTGACTGAATAGCAGTGGAATCCAACTGCCAACTCCCGCATTGGAAGACAACTCTCCTAACCACTCAGCCACCGCCACCCTCAAGCAATTGTACAAACCTTTTTTGAGAAATTGAGGAATTTTATTCTTTGTTGTCGTCCGGGGACAACAAAGAACAACAAAAGCAGGGCTGGAAGCTAACGTTAGTGCTTGTGCACATGGATGGACGTCAACCAGCAAGCTAGAAGTGACACAAAACACACAAACGGGCTTCTGCTTCATCACATATGAGACTAATGAGTAAATGAAATAAAATCAAAGATTGATTTAACAATTTTTTTATTTTATTTTTTTCAACAGCCTTAGTAGTGATGCAGAACAGGTTTGGTTTTCCACAACAAAACAAGCTAAAAAGCCTGTTTTTGTACTAAAATATGATGTTAAGTTGCGAGCAGCAACAAACCAAGTTTTCAGATTTGTATTTTAGTTTGTCTAATACAGTACATGTCCAGGACAATGAGTGCTGGTGATAGGCACCAGCTCCCCTGCGACTCAGAAAGGAAAAAAGCGGGTAAAGAAACTGGATGAATGGATGGATGTATTTTATCTAATACACTGATTCACTGCAGGTCTCCGCCTGCCAATCCAGCCACTCTCTACTGGATCTCTCCCTGGTGGCTTTAATAGAGCTCTGATACTAACTGACACTCATTGTTGGGGTGAGGACAGGTTTCAGTTTCATTATATCACTTTAAGTCAAGCATATCCTTTAGCAAACTAATTACACTGCCTATCAAAGTGGTTACCCTATCGAAGCAATCTTTGTACCTTTATCTGCCTGGAAGAAAAAAAAAACGACATGTTTGACCTTGTATTATCGTTTTTTCAGTTCAGTCTTCATTTGTTTGTTTCAGATTTAGCTTAGTCTTCTCCCTTTAATCTTCATAAACTTTGTTGAAGTATGGTTTGTTCTCCACTGTTTCTACTATGATTTATTTTAACATTTCATATTCTAAGAATAACAACAGCACAAAAAGCACATGAAATCAATAGCAAGAGGAAATGATGTACAATTGTGCACTTGCTTGTATACAGGCAGTTAATCAGGGTCTGCGTGTTCTCTCGATGGTTTCATTTGGATCGGATTAAGTTGCACATTTCTCTCAGTCCTGTGAGATTTAATAGGAGAGATTGTTCAGCTGCGATGCAGGAACAAAATCAGACGATGACCAGACTGGAATTACACTCATGGATGTGGAGGTCTGATGTCAGGAGCAACCCAAATCCTGGTTCTTTCTTTTTTAATGCAGATATAATCTATACAGAGAAAGCCCTTTGACTTCAGGCATGGAAAATGCAGAAAAGCAGAAAAAGACACTCCATTACTTGGAGGAATTTCTGAAATATGGATATGAACTGCAACTGATGTGCTACAATGGTTTGTGTGTGAGTGAGTTAAAAACATTTTCGCTTCCATCCCAGCCTCCTTCTGAACATCTGTGGATAATTAGCATGAAAGCTAACTCAAATACTCAGCTATGAATTGATTTGTTAACCAAACAAATGGCTTTTGAAACCTATAAAATTAAAGTTTCTGATGTTTCCGTCTTTGATTGACCAAAGCTAGAATGATCTAGGCTTTCTAACATTCTGCTTGCTGTACTTCATTTGCAGTGTGGAGCTGGACTTTAAACAGCAGGAGGATAAACTGCAGCCCCTGATGAAGAGACTTTGTCCGATGGACAGCAAACAATGCCCTGCACTGCCTTATTCCAACGAAGTCTTCACCTCCACCCCAAAACGCAAGTCCAAGACAGAGTCCAAGAAGCATGCTCGATGGAAACTCTGGTTCCTTTGAACAAAACATGAAGGCATTGGAAACAGCCATTTTTGTTTGGGTGCAATACTGCCCAAATTATTCTCAGAGTGGTTGAAGAAATGTGCAGATTGGGACGATCAACCCATGCGAATGGACGATGTCGGGAGCCACGTTGATTTAGCTGAGACTGTCAGGTCAGCTGGGGGAACATCAGAGGAAAAAAAAACATTTTAAATTCAGTCTATTCTTTTTCTGCCACGTTTGCTGGACAGGATCTACACCTTCAACAACAAGGTGAGATCTGATGAACATTGTTTTTTAAACCTAAATGAAACTAAATAAACTTTGTGTTTAAACCTTTTTTTAGGCATCTTCCAGTGAATGCAATGCACTTTTGGTCTTTTGCCCATAGAGCATACTGCTTGGCAATGAGAGGAGGTGCCATGTGGAGGGGTCTCGTATGGAGGAAGCTCTAATATTTGAATGGACATCAGCCACACCTCCCGTAAAGCACAAAACATTTAGGTATTGAAACGTGCAAAAGACTGAAACCCAGTGACGGTTTGTATGGACTGTTCTTGTAACCCTGTACTATCTTCCTCTCTTCTTTCTTATTTGTTAACATGCAGCACTTTTCCCCATGTGTGACTGAATGTTTGCTTGCCTTTGCTGTTATCTCCTTACATGTCTTTCCAACTCTGTCCCTTTATGTTTTACCTCACTGTGCAGCCAACCAGCCAGGACATGGCTGTTTTTAGTTTTTAATTTGGCTACTAATTTCAAAAATTTCTATTTTAGAATATATAAATCTTTTAAGCAAAGTACTGTGAAATCCAATTTTTCAGCTTAAACATTGTGACTACTCTTATAGCAGGTACAATATTTTAAGATAGAAGAAATAATCTGTGTTGAATCCTATTTTTATCAGCAGATAGAATGTTTTGACTACTTATACAGTATTTTTTATGAAAGCTTTTTTTTTTGTTTGTTTTGTTTTATTTTGAATTTCAGATCAATTGAAAAGCCTTTTTTAACAATCGTTGCATTTCTGTCACTTTAACCATCCAGCTGCCCTCGGGTCAAAATGACCAACGAGGCCAGCTCAGTTTCAAGCTGAAGCATTGTGTGTCATTTTGACCTAATAGCAGCAGGAGTTTAAAGGTGTTTTGTTGAAGATAAAGTAGCAAAGCTGAATCATTTATTTTTTCATGTTGAGTTTACTTTTTTAAAGTTGGTTTTCATTATGAATTGATTTTGCTATTCAGCTGCAAACTAATGTTACATTTTTGTTTTCTAAAACGCCAAAACGTGTGTGTCAATCCACCCTACCAACTTTGCACTGAACTTGCAGCAGGAGCAGAAGGGCTAAAACCAGAGCTAGAGGAATGGGACAGTAATCACTCAGCGGTTGTAGCCACCAGCTTTGGTCGTGTACATAAAAACAAACAGATGAAGCCCTGATGATGTAGCAGTGGCTAAGAGCTTGTTACAAAGCAGGTGTTAACTGAATCCTTTCATCGACTTTATATTTGTAGCTTTTTGAGAATATTATTTTAAAAGTACAAGAAATGTCAGGAAGACAAACGCTGGCTTCCCATCATTGAATTACACAACAAACGATCAAGCCACTGATACCCATGTAAGAGCCGTACCTTAAGAAAGTGCAATTTAGTGATTATGTGCAATACTATGTATTTTTCTACTGTTTCTACATCACAATTAAAGCATTTTCAACTGAAGTTGTTCCAGTGTGCTCCTATGTCTACTTACTTCAAAGTGCAAAAAGACTTGTGAAGTGCAAATATAAAATAAAATATAGTAAAATGTTTTAGGATGGAAATCCCAAGTAGATCTAAGTATTTTTTGCTCATTATCAGCGGATTGCTTTTTTTTTTTTAATAATCAAGTTTGAAATATTCACTTTTACAAATTTAACAATAAAATACCTGAGCACAAGCTAAATAAGGTGTATTCTGTTTAATGCATGGAGAGGGGTACAAAACTGTAAAGGAGTGGGGAGATGTATTATGCAAAATCAACTTTTCTGAGCTTTCGTGTTATAATGTCATTCTTTATATCATATTATAATGTCATTCTTTTGACTCGTTCATATATGTTTGAGAGATCCTTAAATCACCTGTGGTAGCTGTGTGGAGCTGCCTAAAGGCTTGCTGGTACAAAGCACCACCTATTTGCACATAGCACCTTTCTGAAGCTGTCGGCAGCTGAGCTCTATCTCTCCTGAGAAATGTGCCAAAGTGGGAGTGTTGCACAGTAAAAACGTTTTTAAAGAGACCAAGGCCAATTTCAACATGTTTAGATAGGCAATGATGCAACTGTATTTTTGATACGGCATCTTCATAACAACTGAAGGTATTAGTTACTTGATTGCAAATGGTAAATGGCTTTAACTTATATAGCGCCTTATCAAGTCCACTTGGACCCCAAGGCGCTTTACACTTCAGGCACACACACATTCACACACTGTCGGCAGTAAGCTACAGCCACAGATGCCCTGGGGCACACTGACAGGGGCGGGGCTGCCATGCACCGGCGCCACCGGACCCTCTGACCACCATCAGATTTTGGTATAGATTTGAACTATGTGCCTGGAAAAGTACATTATACCCTCCCTTAAAATAAAAGAGCACAAACCACTCTGCAAGATCCAGCTTCTCGCGTCAACCTGGTTACCTCAATTTAACAGTGAAGGCACTTAATGTATGTAAAGTAATGACAAAGTGCTGGATAATTAGATTGTGACTTAAAGAAAACACATACAGTATACCCTTTTACACAAATAATTTTCATCCCTCCCTCCAATCATCCATTCATTTTCTCCTCCTGCTTGATCCTGTTCAAATAGCAGGAACTTGACTTAGCAGACAACAGGTCTAAGGCAGGGTACACTGACAGGTTGTCAGACCATGACAGGACAATGTAACTATACTGTATTAGGCATAATGCTGTCCACTGCCTATATGTTTCTTATGAACCACTGCTGGTAGTACACAACAGTCAGCTTCTTGTTTAATTTAGATGTGACATTGGTAAATGCTTACAAGAATGTGAGATTGGAGTTGTTTGGAGTTGATTGCAGAAATCCACTTTGAAACTGGCCCTACTCTGACAAGCAGCTAGCTCAGCTCTCCTGAGAGAAGCTCTTCCTGACATTACTAAGTAATAACGCTCTGAGCCCTCTCTACTCCATGTAAGATACTGACTGATAACTGTACTAAACACTTCCTCAGAAAGATCATAACTGTTCCTCCGAGTATCAGTGAGCTCAGTTTTATTCCCATTGTGTCACATAATAGCAATGCAGCACTCCACTTATCTTGCATTGTTGTGCAAGAATGTTCTCTTCGATGTGCTGGGTAGGAATTTGGGAGCGTAGTTCATTAAAATTATATTTCTATCTCTAAGTCAGTGTTGTTAGTAAATCACAATCAAACAAGTGAGTCTCACTCAAGACTTACAATAAACTAAAACCGCGGCCTGAACACAAAACTAATAGACAAAACAGCTTGGCCGTCTCAAGGACAAAAGTCGTGTGACTTATCATGACCACCTGTCCCACTTGGACAGATTCAGTTTGTTTACATGACATTGTTTGCTCCACGTGTCACATATTGCAGTGGAGGGTATGTCATGGGACTGACACCAGAGGACACTTTGTGCATATTTTAGAGACACTACAAACATTGACAAAATGGCAGCGTTTGACCTCCTATCATAAGATATAGGAAAAGCTGCAGGTGGCAGTCTGTTTGCATAAAACTAACTACAATGTTGTGCACTGTAGTCAAGATTTAAATTTCCTGTGCTGCTGTTGACAGAAGCAAATAATGCTGCTGATGAAAAGGCAGATTTAATTTTTTTTAATTCCACAGAAAAAAAAAAAAAGTATTGATACAAAAGAGGGAACAATTCACGACAGATAACTCTGCCAGTGCTCCCTACATTTTCAACTTGTGCTTTAGTGAAGCAGAGTTGGACCATGACGAGGGCTCAGCAGCTGTTGCAGTGGTGCTCCCTCTCTGCACTCTTCAAATGTGATTAGTCTTCAACAGAAAGAAGGGTGTCTTTGGAAGGGTGAGGCAGTTCCAGTCCATCAAACTGAGTGACCTGATCCCACAATCATCCTTTGCCCTTATCACGACTACTGTGTCTGTCTTTCTCTTTCACTCTCTGCAGGATGTTGTTTTGTGTTTTAAGTCTCTGTCTCATTTTTAGCTTTTTCCCCACTTCACTTTTTTTTTCTTTCATTATAAATCTCACTTCATTTCACTTTCTCACTAACGTCTGCGTGTCATTTCCATTTTAATATGCAGTGCACAGTGTATCTTATTGACTGTTTTATCGCTCATTAAAACTGGTTCAAAAACATCAATATAATAACTGACATAAATGCAGATGAATATAAAAGTTTATCCAATAAGTAATTTCATATAAGAATATCAAAAGGTATTCAAAAGTATGGCGATATGTATGAAGGGGATTATTATGCATTTTCCAGACACATAGTTGAATTCTATACCATAGTCAATTGGATTTTTAGCTAAATCGCTTGAAATGAGCCTCTGTCTCTTTAAGTGGGGCTGCTGTGGTAGAGTGGTTAGGGGACTCACCCTGGAACCGTAAGGTTGCCGGTTCGATTCCCCGTCCAGCCGTCTCAGTCATTGTGTCCTTGGGCAAGACACTTCACCCGCCTTGCCTACTGATGGTGGTCCGGTGGCGCCAGTGCATGGCAGCCTCGCTTCTGTCAGTGCACCCCAGGGCAGCTGTGGCTACAATGTAGCTTACCATCGTTAGTGTGTGAATGTGTGTATGAATGGGTGAATGTCTGTAAGTGTAAAGCCCTTTGGGGTCCGGAGGGACTTGATAAAGCGCTCTATAAGTTCAGTCCATTTACCATTTAACTATTTAAAAACTTCCTACCATTTCAGACACTCCCACTTCAGCAGATCTTCACAACAACCTTACAACCTTTTGTAGTATTTTGCTTTAAGTATGAAGCAAAAATATACAATATTGGTTTTGGAAAGTGGCAAATCAGGATACAGTTGAACTTAACTCAAACAATCTTAATGGGACCCAGAAAGTACTTTTACTGAAGAACTGAAGCAAGTACACAGGCTCTCACATGATGTTTCAGCTTGCTAGTATATCTCCAAATCATATGTATGCATTATGTAAATGTTAAGCTACATGTTTTGTGAAGAAACTATAAATATAGATCATTATGAAGCTACATTTTGTAGTTAGTAGTAGATGTTCAACAGACAAGCAGTTATCTGGTAGTGGAGCTGTAGTGGAGCAGTGTGTGGGAGGCTCGGGACTGAACTCCAGGGAGGAACTATGTATGAATAGGAGGTGCTTTGTAACAGCGAGGGTTTACACAGCTCCAATTGGCTACCACAGGGGATTCAAGGATTTCTCAAACGTGCATGAATGAGTCAAAGTAACACTTTGGCTATGTTTTTTGATTAGGTTTCCCTAATAAACTGATATAAAGCACACGCACACTTAAGTCAAAATAACACATCTGGGGCTTAATCAAGTCAAAATAAATTGAATTCAGGCAGTGATCCAGAACAGCAGGGTCTGTTTTTTTTTTTTACAATTAAAATAAATTCAAATTAACATGCAGATTAACTTAAGAAAGAGTTGGTAGATTTATTTTGCAGAGTTAGTGAAATTTCCATTTCTCCTTAGTATCCCATTCACGAGTGTTATTGTTTCAGAACTTTACACTGATTTGTTTTTTTTTCCTGCTGGTATAAATCAGTCTGACAAGTTTTGTAGCAGCTACCATTAAGAGCAATAGGTAAGGCTAAATTGCAGTGTTTTCTCCAACTGTCCATTTTTCAGTTTGTAGACCATCACACCACACTTTTCATACAGCATAGATTCCATTTACACCTTAATGAGAAGTTCAACTGTTAGGTTCCTGTACTGCAACCCTATTGCTCACTGTAACACTTCCTATAAATTAGGTACTGCATTGCAGTGTACAGACAATGTACTACATATCAGCCATGGAAATAAAATGTAGATACTTAATTTCAGTAAACATTTCATAAATAAAACCATATAAACATAGTGCATAAGAAATGGTATCGTGTGAACAAGACATTGCATTGTAAATGTTACATTTCAGTTTCTCTCGACGTTGTTGGTCGTTCTAAGATCAGTGCTTCTCGGGTGGCGTTCCGAACGCTCTTGAGGAAGACCATAAGATTGGACCCGCCGGTTCCAGTAGTGTTTAGCGCAGAGCCCACCCCTCTTAGAGGGCATCCCATGGACCGAGCACGGTTACTGGGCACAATAATGTACTTGGCCACGGCATTGAGGTGATAGTTCCGTAATTCCACCAGTGCAGAGACGCAGGAGTTGTAGGCCTGGCAGAGGTCAGAGCTGGAGGATGTGACGATGAAGTCTCGCAGTGACGGACAGACGGACAGGGTTTCTATCAGCTGACGGTGGGCAGGAGGCATGTAATCTCTCATGCGTGTCAGGAAGTCTCCTAGATAGGGTAAATCAATAAAGACAGCAGAGAGGAGACCATAAAAGAATGAAATAGTCTCTCCAGAGAGTATTCTTTTGTGCCACAGCAATTGATTGACTGCACAAACGGCACAATACATTCATGAAAAAAAAACAACTGAAGTGGTTACATGTGAAAGTAAATACAACTTTACCTGTCTCGCCCTCATGTTGGATGCATAGCAAGGCGTCAAAGCACTGAACTGATGAACTCTGGGCTGCACTTCCCCCTGATAGTAAAATTGGCTCGTTGCTGACTCCTTCATACAACATTCCCTTTGGAAGCATAGGGTTATCTCGCCACCTAAAACAGTTACATCGAGTTACATCATTTTTTTAAAGGCCTAATCTTAGCAGGTAAATGTGCACCAGTATAGGAAAAAAAATAAAAATCATTATTAACTTCAAAATGTGGGACTAAGGAACAGCCCCAGAACATACCCTGAGACAAAGATTCTCATTGTTCCATGAAAGGCCGTTGCCTCCACATTATCTGGATTGAGCACAAATTGATGTATTGGTATTACTTTGATAAGAAGCACAGTAGGTATTATTTAATTCATGTTGAGGTAGCTATAACTTGACATTACTGTGCATGAGTTGAAAAGTTTCCTTCATCTTCTTCAAGGATTGTGTTACTTTGATTAGACCTTTCTGTATGCCGATAAGATCTGAGATTTTCATGGCGTGCATCACCTCCAGAGCCCCCTGGTCAAAGTTTAAAATCAATTGTTAAGTTACAAGAGGCAAAGAAGCAAACACTGAGAGGAAAACAGAAAGGTAGAAAGGTTGATAGACAGATGCAAGCCGACTTGGTTTCTGCATATAATAAAAAGGAAGAACATACTGACCGTTATGCCTGAACTAGCAGCCATCTCCACCAACAGTGACACCATAAAAAATCCCCTGCAGCTCTCCCCTCCGGGGAAAGAAAATATCACGTCCATGTTCCTGTTTTTACACACGTGGGTTTAAACCATATGAGGGAACATCATATGAAATGATTACACAGTCATTGTCAGATGAGTGATGAGTCAAAGTGAAAATCTATTTCACTTGTACTTACCCAATTTCCATATCCCTGAAACAAAAGTGAAACAGCAACTGAGCCATTGTTTTGGTTGGGAAATATCAAAACACTGTATGTTCTTCTTACAATAACAAAAACCCTGGACACTATATAAGAAATTGAACATGGAAATTCAAAAACACCACTCACCCACTTGGGTCCCTCAGTTTCCAGTTGGCTAAAACTGAATCCGAATAGGTCAAAATGGGTGGAAGACCAAGTCTGCGAGACACATTCCAGAAAGGCCAGGCCAGTGCTTTGGGGAGAATCTGTTAAATCACCAGAAGTGTGTGAATGTCTGTATGATTGGGTGAATGATTGAAGTGTAAAGAGTTTTGGAGTTCATATTGATACAGCGCCATTTAAGTTCAAGACATTTACCCCGAGGCCCTGTCACATTAAACAACTTATGCCAAATTATGAAACATTTTTTTACTTCTAAAGTTATATCTGATCAGTTTGTTTGAATTACATTATGTATACACCGAAAAGAAGCTTCCTTTTGATTTTTTCAATTCCATCTTCAATTTACACATCTTTAAAATGTTCATAAGTTGGCATAAGTTGTCTATTGTGACAGGACCTATAAGGGTAAAGTTCAATCCCCAAAAAAAACAAAACACCAAAAATGATGACTGTGTGTTTTTGAGGATCCCAATTAAGTCTATTTTTTGGTATGTCCACAAGCATAATCAATATTGAAATATTTTATCAGCCAAAGCCGATGTTTCCCAGAGAACAGCTCTGACCCCAATGACTTATGTGATTAATTTTGCTTTTTTAAGAGTGAATTGCTTTACTCTAACGCTTAAACATTACATGAATAACGTCATGGTTTGATGCAAAATTCAGTCTTTCAAATGTTTTTTTTTTTTTCACAGACTATGAAAAAACTTCTTGACTTCTCTTCATGTGTAACGGCTCTTTGCAGAGCCATTACACATATCAAAATTTTGACTCCTCCCTGCATCAGGAGTTTGTATGCTTTTGATTTTGTTGCTAAGAAAAAAAATATTGCCTTTTCTATCAACGACAATATGTTTTTCCAGCCCTTGTCGTATAATATTGTTGTATCAGTGAAATGCAGGTAATTTAAAGTTCTAGTCTGGTTTAGATCTAAAAAAAAATCTACTTCTGCTTTGAATAAGTAGAACCAAAATGTGGCAAGTTATGTGGCTTTTTTGACGTTTAAGAGTGAGAGAAGCTAAAACATAACTAAAACCACAGTGATGATGACAGAACTGGGTGAAGAAAAAAATCAAAACAATGTTATCAAGCTGGGAAATAAATATGGTTTTAAGCATAAATGTTTTACTGATTTTCCCATGTTGTGTGTTGATTGTTACTGTGTAATAAAATTGACTGAGCTCATTCTCATTTGTACCAGCTTTAGCTGTTTAACTTTATACATATCAAAAGTTTCTAAAAATATATTTATTGTTTGTTTTTTTGTTGACTTAACTTGTCAATAATACAGATTCTGCAGCTCAACACAGCCTTTAAGTCT
The DNA here is from genome assembly GCA_032275365.1 of Anablepsoides cearensis. Taxonomy (NCBI): domain Eukaryota; kingdom Metazoa; phylum Chordata; class Actinopteri; order Cyprinodontiformes; family Rivulidae; genus Anablepsoides; species Anablepsoides cearensis. The sequence continues at coordinate 13,492,330 of JAUBOC010000089.1, forward strand.
CAAACAACTGCTGAGTTATAAATTTATATTTGTTACTGCCAGGCCACCAGTGAATGGAACATAAGTTCTCAATTTTTCTCTTTATTGCAGTGATGTTTTACCTGAGCAGGTGCGTGCTGCCCCTCCTGCCATACGTATCCCATGCTGATGAAGCCCAGGGCCAGGTGAGCCAGTCTGAGCTCCCGGTGACTACTCAGCAGATGGGGACTCAAAACTGGCATCTGAATTGAGATCAGATTTTAATCACTACAGTTAATAAAAATAGTGAGCAAAACACTATTTTTTTTTTTTGTAAATATAACTGTAAGCCAAGAGAGTAAGATATCAGACTGGAGTTTTTATTTCTGTATTTGCATCAGGAAGAATTTGCTTCCTCTTACCTTATGAACCAGATCTCGTAGTTTACGTGACTCTATTAAATGTGTCAGATTATTTGCCAAGTCGATCCACACCCGATAATCGTCTGGAAGGTGAGTCTAGAAGATAATAAGGATAAAACGATTTGCTCATTGATTTTTTTTGTGTATTTATATATGTGTGTGTGTGTATTTGTGTGTGTGTGAGAGAGTATTTTCACGTAGATCATAATCAGTAATATAATCAGCTCATGTTTGCCATGGTGCCTGACCTACATGTCAAACAATGATTGGTGCTATCAATCAGAGACAGAAGCAATCTAATAAATGAGGCATTAAAAAAATGAAACGAATGAATAAATGATGCAAAAAGCAACCAAGCCTGAAACAGGGGGAGACTCAATAGAGGCAGATGCAGAAATAAGTTTTTCATGCAGCAAGAGTTTGAGTCTTTGACCTAAAAAAAATCTAATTAAATGCCTGCTGATATGAAAGTTTTGAAACCCATCTGTTTTCCTTATTTATATCATTTTGAACCATGTGTGACAGAGTATAATTTCTATCAAATAGCCTAACTCAGAGGACAACAATGTCTGAATTTCTCATTTCTGTGCGTAATATACTACTTTATTAGAACAACTCAGCTGGCCCAGTCATGTGAAAAGGAAAAAAGCTCCAAGGGACAACTTCCATCAGATCAATAACCTTCTATAACATTACACAAGAACAACCGTACTTATCTGTTTCAGTCCACAGGGACTACATGTGCTGCTGACCAAACACTTAAATCAAGGCAATAGACAAAGAAATAGTGCACTAGGGTAGAAAAAATAAAGAAATGCCTCTGCTCGTGCAAAATGGACATTATTGGTATTCTTTGAACACTTGTAAAAAAAAATGCCGTATTAGAAAGGAAACGGATGACAAAGAAACTTACCAGTGGCTCCTCAAGGATGAATCCCAGCTCTTCAGATATATCAAATGCATCAAAGTCTCCCTGCAGTGTTTCTCTGTAGTTCGTCTCCATATGCTCTGCTCTGTACTCCGGTTCGGCTTTGAAATGAAAATCTCTCTGTGAGCCCGACTCACAGATATCAATTGTTAAACTTGCTCTGCGCTTGCTTCCACTGACTTTGTCACTTCCCTTTTTATTGTGTGTGTGCTGCCTTTTGCAAAGAACCAATCAGGCTGCTTGTGCAGTCAAGTCAGGAGTTCACAGAGCAAAACAGAAAGCTGCTGTTTTCTACAGTTTGCATGACTTTGGCTGCCTAAGAACAGACATATTTGATTGTACCAAAATTCATTGAGGCATATTCATCACAAAATGTACAAATCCACAATTCAGGCAAAACATCTAATATGCTAAGGTGCAAAATATAGGAGGGACAGGGACTCATTTTTTTTACCCCTCTGTTTAAACTTTCAAAAAATATATATGTTTATATATATATGCATAGTTTTGTATTTTACTTATTTTAATGATTTTTTCTTAGTTTTAAAATATTGCCTTTTTTAGTCTTTTGTAAGTTGATTTTATAATTAAGGTTTTATCAAAATCAGAGAAACTGCTTATAGACAGTTAATCCAAAACAGTACATGGATGCACGACTGGCCTCTAATCTGAAAGTGAACCACTAAATGAAAGCATTCTTCTAATGTCTTTCATCCCAGTGGTTAACAAAACATACAAATAAACACTATTAAGTGTGTTTATGGGTTATGAGAGGAATTGTATCTCTATGGGACATTGCAATATTGACTGTTTGGACACCTCATCAATTTTGACTCCATATCTGTAAATTTGATTATGTTAAAGACATTTTGGTGTTTCATAAGATTTCTAAACTGTTGCAGCTATCTTGACTTACGGTGACTGAGTTAATTATATTACACGTAATTATTAAGCTTTGATAATATTTATCTACTGGTTAATGAACTATTTTGCTAACAGATGGACAGAGTGAACACCAATAGGTAATTGCATTTTTTTAATATATTGTGAAGGATTTTTTTGAAAGGACAAATTGGTTTCATATACGTATGTAGCGGTTTTATAAAAGTCCTTTTATCTTCTGTCAGCAGGACTTGCCAAGTCATTCCTTCAAGATTTCATCAGATCTGAAGTTATCTGGGATCTTTTGTCAAACGGCTGCACCGCTGCAATGTTAGCGGAACAAGGGTCTGGTTTAAATCTCCTCAGTTCCTGCCTCCCATGCTTAAACCGCAGCTGCCTGCAATCTCTCAAACCGTTTAAAACTCCAAAACAGCAGGAAAACCCAGCAGGAGGGAGGAAAGAGCAGGAGGGATGAAAGCTGTGGCGCCCAAATTAATTTCAAGACCACTTACCAAGTCATCAGACACACAGAGAGCAAAGGGACAGATTTATTCAGGCAAGGGGAGAAGAGTATAAATTGGTAAAAGGAACTTGAAATTAGGATCGGTGCCATGTGCACTATCTTCAGTGAAGGACGGTACGTAGAAGAAGCGGCAAAGAGTTGTCTATTTGTCGAAGATTTGAGCCACAAATCCCTTTTGCTGCCATCCTTGATTTATTTTTTCTTCCTCACTGTCTGACACTATCCAATTGTATTATTTTCTCTGCTCCATCCAAATTGTCTGGAGGCAGAAGAATGGTGTGCAACTGGCACATCCACTGGTGGATTGAGAATTGCTGATAGAAATGCTTTACCATCATTTTGAGGAGGGTTTTGTGTTCCAGTGGGTATAAGAATGAGAGCACTGGTTTATGGAAGGCACTCAGTATTTTCTAAAGCTTATTTGAAAATCCCACAGTGTACTTTTGTGTATACATGAAGTACATTGAAAACTAGAAGGTAAAAAGCAATTAAATGTTTAGTATAGTAGAGAACACTGTGCCAGTCCAAGAGCTAACTCTTGTTTCAATAGAACAATGTTAATGCAAACTGTTTTATTAGGTACAAGACAGTGTTACTTTAATTTTTGTAACCAAATTGAGACCGGCTTGAGGCAGTATAAGCAAATGCTAAGGCAGGCCCATCTAGGGGGTGCCACAAATGAGGGACAAAAAATATATATTTTAAAACATTTTATCAGGGTATTGTTGATTTAGTCTGTAAAATTACTGATTACTCAGTTTTATGAAGGCTACTGCTCTGCCTGCTTTGTTACTACATGAAGTTATATGGTGCAGAAGATATTTCATGATAAAAGTCTCAGTCAAGACTGGTTATCAGAAAACAAAATAAGGTTACTAGACTTTTTAGTTATGATCTAAGATAAAGTTCAGGTTACAGCCTGGTTTTCAGTGTTCTACCTTCATAAAATATTGATTTTTATGTTCAATTCAGTTTTCAATTTGGTTTAGTGCCAAGTCACAACAATCATCATCTCAGGGCACTGCACAAAAAACAATCAATCTAAAGAAGCCAGCAGTCTGTGTTGAATCACATCATCCCAATCTCCCATCCCGAGCAGCACATTGGTGACAGCTGAAAGGAAAAGCTCCCATTTTAACAGGAAGAAACCTCCAGCAGAACCAGGCTCAAAGCAGTCAGCCATCCGCATCGACCGGCTGGGTTTGGGGGACAGGAAAGAGACACAGACAAACACAAAATAACTGGTCCAGGTGCATTTCCCTCGGGAAAAGAGACAAAGAAAACACACATTATTGATAGAAATAATTACAACAACAGACATGTAGAGGAGAGTGACTAAAGACAGCAGCAGAGTGAAAAAAAATATGGTCAGCCTGTCTTCTAGTAGTCCAAGCCTATAGCAGCAGAACCAAGATATTGCTGGGTTGCAGTCATGTGACCCGGATGATGCAAGAAAGTCAGATGGGGGGCAGGAAGTGATTTGCTCCCAT
>JAUBOC010000089.1:13502110-13523183 GCA_032275365.1 Anablepsoides cearensis
ACAAATTAAGTCATATCTCTGGATATGTTTGTGATATCAGAATGATCCAGGTATCAAAATGTAGCTTTTAAAGTCAGCAATCTGAAAATATAATTAGGTCAATTTGACAAAAATATATATATTTATATATATATTTACTTTTTTTTCAGTGTAAAACAATCAAATGTGTATTTGTCTGTGCTTGTCTGAGTTCAACTTGCAGGGTGTGCCACTGCAAACCACACAGTTTACTCAGATATAATAAAATGCGTAGAGAGTTATTGTGCAGGCATTGGCTTTTAAATTACATGCGTCTCACATCTGTCAATTCAGTTAAACACTGCATCTCAAGCAGTCTGAAGCACAAAGATCTATTTCTACATTCTAACCTAACACAAGGCTTTAAAAAAATAATTTAGGCCCAACAGTTATGTAGGTATAATATGTGAGGAAAAAACTGCTGGATGAGATTTCTCAGCTGTCTCCATGTTTTATTTTAATGTAAAAACAACTTGGAAACGTTTGGATGTGCTGTTTTACTCTGAATGTTTTAGCATGTTTCTGATAGTCTGGGTGTGCTCGCTTCCAGATATTCTGGAACAACATTCTTCATATTATATTACAACAGTGAAAAGGTTTTTTTTTTTTTCACAAAAAGTGTGTAGTGTTTGGAAAATGCCCTTGAGCTTGCTTATTTATTTATTTATTTATTTATTTATTTATTTATTTATTTATTTATTTATTGCTGTACCTCAAACAATATATAAGACAGTTTTAACACAAGATGGATAATCTATTCTCTACAATAAGGGTTTGTTTTTGTAAAGCAGCACAACCAGGTCATCACACACATGTTTGTACCTTTATCCTTATGGGGACTTTACACCCATTTACCGGTCATTTCTAAAGCCTAACCCTGACCAATTACCATAAACCTAACCAATTACCCTAAACCTAACCCTAACCACCCAGTACATACTCAACCCTAAACTCATTTCACACCTTAGTCTTAACAGTTAGGACCACTGTATTTCCTCTAGTGTGGACTGGGCATTTGTCCCCATAATGAACAGTGGGTCCTCACAAGGCTGTGTGCACCGGGAAAATGGTCAAAAATTGTCCCGACTAGGTAACAAAAACATGTACACACATAACGTAAGAAAATGCACGCACTGTACAAATTCTGTTGAAAACCGTGGCAGTCGACCCCCCTACACCAACAGTGTTTTCTCTTTTCTTTTCTTTTTTATTTACATTTGGACTTTTGTCATTACAGCACATGAGTGATGTTTGTAGGGAGCAAATGGGGCTTTGAAATGTATACAAATGATGGGCCCCCCTCAGGCCATGAATTAATCATACACCTTCACAGTCAGTGAATCTATGTACCGGGCTCCCACTGTGGCGTGGAAGACATGGTGGGAATGTAAATTGTCATGAGCTCAAGTACTCTGCATATTGTGCGCGAGCGCGCGTGTGTCCGCGCACAAATTAGTCCGTCCCCGTTGTTCCAGCACCTGCTAATTGATTTAGGCGGATTTTAAACCCGAGCTCTTGTTCCAGCTCTTTTCCCCTCAACAATTATCCTCCAGCGTGTTGGCTGCTGCTCTCTGACACATGGGCTGCAGTTGACCGTCCTGCGCGGCGGTGCCAGGACCCGGGACAGGAGCAAGTGTTCCCGGTGAATTATTGGCCGCTACTTGCCACATGACATGCTCACCGTGACGAGTCTCCTTCGGTCAGAACGTGGGCTCTTCTGAAAGAAAGGCCGGTTGTGTTGCGCAAATTCAAGGAAGGATTTTTCCACACTTCTGCACAGAAAAAAAAACATTCAACTCTCACTGCCGCACAGCAAACGGCTTTCCACATGAGAAGTTCTAAACAAGACCAGCAAAATGTGAGCACTCCAGTTCACAGATTTAAAAAGAAATTTCAATTAACTCAACTTTTTTAAGACTAAAATGTCTTCCCAAAATTGGTTCACTCTTTGAAAATATATTAACCTCAGCGGACATTTACTTGCCATGGATCCTGTGTCATTCTGTTGCTCTCTTCCACTCAATCACCATTTCAGAGCTGCAGCTGTAATGAAACTGCAAACTGCACGGACAGATGGTCTATTTACTGCATGCTTGTCATATTGGACTGCACACTCTGCTTCCTTTTAACTTATGCAGCTTTTCTGGGCACACTCAACATTATTGTTTAAGTATTAATGATTAGCAGATTCCCAGCATGACCACAATAAACAGACTTTTTTTCTCTTCCACAGTGTCCTCTATAAACAAAGAAAGAGACATAGAGGTAATATAGTAATGCTGTATTTGAATACAAGGCTGATTAGCCAATTATTTAATTGAATATTCTCAATAAAGTTATATGAGTTCAACTGAAAGTTTCAACTTGCATTTTTTTTCCTTTTTATAAAAAGGGTCTGACTTCTAGAAAGCTTACTACTTAATATGCCTACTATATATTGTTATGGTACACAATATGCACAGTAATCTCACTAAAATAATGATATCACATTGATACCTCGGTGACTGCATGAAAAGGTAAACACACCGGCTTGCTTATTTGGCGGCTCCTCAGTCACATCAAGTTCAGGCAGATTAACTTTTCTCATTGGAAGCAAAATCGTATTAAGGCTGACAAACTCATTGTGAGCTTTACTGCTTCTGTGCTACCTTTAGCATAATTACTTCTGCCACTGTGATTATGCTTCTACTTTCATTGCTCGACAGTTGGCAGGGTCTTTAAAAAAATATCAGATGAGATGTCAGTGGAAGTTAGCATTTAGCTTAGCACAGCCCTCTAAAGCACAAGGGATTCTTGTATACGTGTCTTTGTGATGGTTTTTTTGTGTGGACATTTGCCTGGAACACATGGTGGAAAAACCTTATTTGTGGGTCAGGGGCTAGGTTTAGGGCTAAAGGTATGAATTAAGTTTGGGTTAGGATTAGATGTGTACCTGTGAAGTTAGTTTTAGGGTAAGGGATCAGGGTTAGGCTGTAGAAATTAATGGAAGTAAATGCAAAATCCACACTAATAGAGATAGGTTTACTGTTATTACAAGAAAAACCCTGATGAAGTCTTTCTAGAAGATCCAAAAGGTCTGACATTTGTATTTGAAAGCTCATTACACAACAAAATATGCTCTAGTCATAGTGTAAATGTCACAGTAAAACAAGTAGAAAACCTAAAATAAACATCTTCATTTGGCAAAGATTAGACTTCTTCATAATTTTACTTTCACCTAAAAAAATGTATTAAAAGATGTTTTTTGTCTGAAACAAGATGCTACACTTTAGTAAGAAGCAAGTAAGGAACTGAATTACAGAACTGCCATGTTTTTTTTGTTTTTTTTGTTGTATTTTTTTCTGAGTCAATTTGTGTCTGTGTGCAGTGCTGTAGGCACAGCTGTCACAGGTGAGGAGTGTAACAAGCAGCCTCAGTGAAGCCAACTCAAACACAAAGACTTGCATATGCCCGGTGATTTGAGCCGGCATGAGAGCCAATCCTGTCAGCCGTTCACTGTGTCATGCTTCTTATCTGTGTTAACAACAGATGCATGACTTCACTGCAGAGAGCGGGAGGGCCACTGTGTCTAATCTGCAAACTTAAAGCAATTACTGTAGCACAAGTTAATGAGGTGTTTGCACAGGATAGGATAGAAGGGGCAGAGTAAAAACCACAAGTGTTTAATCCAAAACTGAGTGGACATTAATAACAGGCGGTGTAACACAATGTGGACTTGACTTAAGAAGCGCCGATAGTGTCAGTGAAAAAAATCAGACGCTTATTTGAGTCAATAAGCTTTCAGAGGTATGACTGTATTGATTGTATCATTTTCAGGAGCCAAGGCTCAGAGGTAATCACATGACTGCATTCTTCCTGGTACCGACAAGTTACATACAACAAATGCTGTGGCCTCGTGTGCTTTCATTTATGTCTGCTTCTCTCCAGACATGTTTCTGTCTACCACATGTTTGTTGTGTGTTCAGACATACAGTGCTTCCTTTGTTTTGTCTATGCTTTTGTCCAGTGGAGAGCAAATGAATGGTATTTATCCTGGTTTCTCAACATGTTTTCTCCCCAATTTTTCTTGTAAAAGCCAGAAACTGTGAGAAAAAAAAAAGAAAAGAAAAAACACAATGACTAGAGCAGGAATGTGTTTACATGTTCTATTGTATAATAGTATCATGCTACTATAACCCTTACAAAAGACAAAAAAATCCTATTAAAACTGAATATTTAGGCGACGTTTGGTCAAAATGACCTAAGCACATTTCATGATTTTTAAACTACATTTTAATAACTGAATCATCCTTATGCCATGAGTTGTTCCAGCGATATGGCTTGATTTGTCTTGTTATTCACAATAATGCATTCATATTTTACCCTGAGTCCTATAGGTTATTCTAATTAGAAACAGTTTAATTCATTTTGAAGAGGAACCTCAAATAGTATTGGCTTGAAAGGGAAAATATTAAAATTTTCTCTGACTTAGATTATTTGTTGCTATCCTTCAAAATAGTGCTTCAGAGACATCTTTAAGATAATATTTCAGCTACAGTATTTCATTCAAACTATACAACCTATAACCTACTTATTTATTATATTTTTTTTGGCAAAATGCAATAGTTGCAAATGTTTTAATTAATGCACTAAAGCTGTGTATTTTTTCAAATACTTATGGACTTAACCCTCAGTTTGATGTTATGGGTCACAATAGTCCTGCAACCTACAGTCACACAGTTATATAGGGAAAATATAGACTAAAGTACTTGGAAGTACTTGAAAGTAAACATACCTGAATAGAAATTCACATTGGTAAAAGTTAATTCCACTGATAAGAAAAGTATAGTAACATTCATAAAACTGCTCACAATGATCAATAAAGTAATAGTACTTTTACACACATTCTAAGAAATGAAATAATGATATCTGTCCAAGTAAATCCATTTCACCTAAAAGTTTAACTACATAATAAATAATTTACAACATTGTTTCTTCTTTTTAATGTTTCTGGCTTCTGATTTTGCTTTTCTCTGTTACCTGTCACTGCCTCTAGGTGTCCTCCACTGCCTTTATCGTGTCACCTCATCACCACCAGTGGTTCTCAAATTCGGTCCTCTTGGCCCACTATCCTGCATGTTTTAGCTGTTCACCTGCTTTGGAACACCTGATTCAAATGAATGGATGATTGACAAGCTTCTGCAGAACTTAAAGACCTGCTGAAATACTAAAACATGCAGGCTAGTGGACCATGAGGACCGAAATTGAGAACCACTGAGTTACCTTATCACTCCTTTCAGTGTCAGATTGTCCACTTCAAGATTCTCATCATTGTCCTCCAGCCTTGTGTTGCCACAGTTTGTATGTTTTTTTTTTTTTTTTAGTAGTTCAGTTTGATGCTATTTGTATTTGTAGTTTTATTTCATTTGAATGCTCTTTCATAGTGAATTTTGATGTTTTTATCCTACACATACATGTAGTCATGATACAAGGAACAACCTCAGAGATCTCAGAGCCCAGTCAGAACAGCTGAGATACTGAGCAGAACCTTCAAGCTCCAAGGCCTCTGGTAGAGGAAAAACCTTGTTCCAAGTTTGTGGTTGGCAAATATACTCACAGCATGGATTGTGTTCAAAAGCAACTTTTTAATCAGAGCATTTTAATTATTATTTTTTGCGTTTATTATTTGAGTGACTAAATTGGTTGGGGAATAATTGAACACTTCAAACCTAATTACAGTACTGTTTGGTGATTGAAACAATACTTGACAAAACATTTGTAAAATCAGAAGAATCATAAAAAGTCAAATAGACTTTAATTGTGTTGTATTGTAGACTGATAGACCCTCGGAAACATGTGTTCAACAATATTCAAAGATCAAAAGGTTTTATTTTAAAATCCAAAATGTTCAGCAGAAATATCAAAGACTTTGAAATCATAAGCTGGAAATTGTTGTTATTAGTGAGGGAAAAGCTAATTTGGATTATTTATAAAACGATGTATTCATGGAATAAGCTTTTATTTAATGATTTTTTTCTTTTCAGCTTGTGTTGTACAATATGCTGATTGTATCTCCACAGTAAACATCTTTGTGTATGCAAATCAAACTTGTGATCTTGTTCATATGCACTTAGAGCAGGTGCTGCCAACCTCTCTGTGATTCAGACCTGTAGTCACGATCCATTGGCGCCACTTTGGAGCTTCTGTATCCATTTGTTGATGATTAGGAAATCAGGCATGCAATTGTGAAATCAAGTTCATCAAATGCCAGCTGCTTTCTCTTCAGAGCTCTTCAGAAAAATTAGCACAATAAAAACCAAGAGACGGTTAACATTGTTTTTTTTAGCTTTTTTGTTAATTTGCATGTATCAACATTAAGCAATATCACACCAGAGATCTCCCCGATCATAGCCTTCATTATTTGAGCATATTTTGCCTTTCAAGGCTGCTTTATGATCAGAAGTCAATTGCTCTGCAGTCCTCACAGCATAGCATGCTAGAAATGACACAAGATCATTGTTCCAGGTATGTGGTTGGCAAACACACTCATGGCCTGGATTGTGTTCAAAAGCAACGTTTTAATGAGAGCTGGAGGGTTTAGACGAGAGAATTTCTGAAACCTGCATCTGCTGCAGCCACATGTCAGACGGAACGATGTTGAGAATCACAGAAGGGATTTTATTTTTATTTTTTAGTTCAACGCCAGTTCTGCAATAATTATAAGACCACCATCAAAAAACAGACTGCATTATTTAAATAGGATATAAAATAATTTAAACATTACAAAAAGTAAATTAGGTTTTCACATTTAAAATGAAGATTTTTCTTTAATTAGAAGGCTCTTTGCTGGGGTCTTTGTTTCTATGCTCAATTTTGATTTGTTTAACTATTATTTACTTAGTTCTATTAATATATGTTCCTCATCATCAGTCAGTTTTTGCTCCTAAATAGACCCCATTTTTAAAGTCAGTCTGCCACCTGTTCTCTGTCACAGCTGCAGCCACTTCCCTCATCAGCCCCAGTCCAGTTGCTCTACCTGTGTACACTCCTCAGAGGAGCATTGTGTGTGTTCTCACACCACGTCCAGTCCTCCTCTGTGTGTTCCTGTTCATTTTTGAAGCCACATCACCATTTTGTTCTGTTTAGAGTAAATTGTACTTATCTTCTGATCTCAAGTCAAGTCTGCGTTGCCGGGTCCTATCTACCGCTCAAACTGCGACACACGCGTTCCCATAATTGTGTACAATGTTCAAATGTACTGGACAGCGTGTGTCACTGGACCCCAAACAAAGTAAAATGTGACAAAGTTACACCGAATACAGCACAATTAATAATAAATAATAAAATTTCTGGTTGAGTTCATACAGAACAAAAACGGAAATAGAAAAAAAAAGTTCTCTCAAGTCCAGCTAACCTGCACAAGTTTGGGTTGAGAGAAGCTGCAGCATGCCCATGCTATCCAGCTATAGGTTCCTTATAGCTGAAGACAGGAAGTGCAGATGGCATCATGATCAGGGGCTGAAGAGAGCTAACACCGTTTGCACTGGAATTTAGCAGAGTAAGGAGTAGCCCACGGCTCGGAGCAGCATGGTCTTCGTTGAGGTTCCAACTGGACACAGTCCAGTTGGAACGGGAAGTCTTGAATGAATAATATGTTGTATTGCTGTGATTAGAAGGCTAATTGTGACTGCAAGCTGTGGTTTTTCTTTTTCCGATTTGCATCAGAAATTCTCCCAGAGTTAATACCAAACTATACATTTCAAATCCCACAGTAACAAACAAACAAACAAAAAAAAACACTTTTATAAAGAGGAGAGTTTTATTACTGCAAACTCTTGATGTACATGAGGTTTGTAAAATAATGGTTAAATACTTTTTGCACGAACACTGGACAATCTAGGGCAGTGGTTCCCAAACTTTGCAGCTTTTGACCCACAAAGTAACAGCAGCAGGCACCTGTGCCCCCAACTATTTTGGTGTGATAAGCATTGGTATCAGGTCAAATCACAAGGACACAGTAACAATATGTGTTTTGCTCATTTCATTCGTTTTTAAGTACACTAACGTCACTGCTTTGTAACAACTAAGGGAAAAAATGTCAGTAGTTTTTTTTTTAATGTAATAAATTCTGAAAATCATTTCAAAACCCCACAGTGGAGTCATCTGAACCACTGATCTATAGCACCAATAAATCCTGGTACTGGTTGCACAAATCCCATGGGATGTGAAAAACTGGCAATCAAATGAGCAGTGACATTGCTGTAAGACATAGACTTGACTTATTATAGAACATGAAGATTTCAATAGGATTAGTACCGAATAGACTGCACATATGCAGGCACAAAACTAATTTCCCAGATTCTCTGTCAGATGTCTCTAAGTGAAATATTAGAAACAGCAAAGGGGATTTTAGTGAGACTAAAAAAATGTATTAAAAGGAATAAGAGGTTGGGATCAGTATTGGAACAAGGAGGACTTAAAAAGACGTGCCTTAGCTTGATGCATCCAAGTGAAGGGTAACGATAAAAGAAGCTTTCAAAAAATGTCCACATGAAAAAAAGTGCTGAGTAAGCTTTTTTACCTTTAGACATTTAAAGAGGCCAACACTGAACTGAATGAAAGAACACTCTCATATATTGGATTTTTCTGTTTGTTGAGACAGGGAGGGGTGCATAAAGATATATTTTGCACTATAAACTTGTGCAAAATTCAGCATTTTTTTACTACATTTATATATAAGCTAAACATAACCTTAAACAGGAAAATATTATTCCATTTACGCTAGATGACTCTAAAACGGTCATGGTGCATACTCATATTTATTTATTCAGTTAATAGTGTTGCAGCACAGGGCTCAGATTAATTACTGGAGATATGAGCCATTGATCATCACTTTCAAATCAGCATAACCGCTGGGTCATGAGTTGTGACAAGAGTGAAATATTTCTCAATATTTACACTGCTTTACTTGAATAATCGACTAATTCATCATCGGCAAAGTGTAAACTTTGTGTTCTATACTGCGATTTTTTTTTAAAGCCTAACCTACTTTGGCTGAGTTTTTATAAAAGAGGATATGCAGCGAGCAGGATATTCAGCACCTCCAGAGCATGTATTTATAGTTTTGCATTTACTCTCCCAGTTCTTTTATCCATGTGCAGGTCTGCCCATTTCGAGGAGATCTATGAGTTGTTTCACAGAAGCGTTGGGAAAACATCTGGGGAAAGCACTGCAGCTAGTAAACATTTCATTTTCTAGCATTTAATGTTGATTTTATTTTATTTTTTTTTTTCTACATCAGAGGCAACCTCCAAAGCTGTTGAAAGCGTTTGACTGCATTCAGAACTTGTGCAGCGAGGACGTGTAACGTAAATCCTGAAACCCGAGAGCCTGTTTTGCTACCTGAGCTCTATCCCTTAGAATGGAGCTCAGACCATCTGGGTGCACTAGTATCTTGTGTCGTATCTTATATAAAGACGAACACCTAGTCGTGCTAAAAGCTTAAAAGATAAATAAATAACCAGAAAATTAATTAACAGGGAAATACCAACGTTCACTGAAGTGTGCCTATGAGAGCTGTCGCTGTTAAACTTTTGCCGAGGAATTTTCTTTAATTTAAAGAACAAACTTTACCTTTTAACTCCTGGGCAGTTGACTTAAGCTTACGGGTTAATTTGTATAAACATATTGACTTTGTTGATGGGTTTTACTTTTCTCACTGAGCCCTCGCCGACTGGGAGGCGTTTCCGCCGGCGCTTGAGGAACGAGCATCGAGCACTTTTACTAGTTGATGATTTGTTCTGCTCCTAGCTGAGAGCAGGACAGCTCACACTGTGGCCTCTGCTGCTACAACTAATCCAAAGGAGAATAACAACTGCAGGTAAGGAGACTACAGCAGGTGCAGAACAGCGGGCTTCAGACTGATGACTTTTTGCACTCGCTAAGTTACTTTTCAATATAGAACCAGTCCAGCTTTGTGCATTATAGTTTGAGACGTTCTTATTTTGTTTTTTTGCACTTTGCTTTTATCTAAATATATCTTTTCTATTTGTGCTGCACCAAAATTTCTATTTTCACTTTTTTCCACAAACTGTCGCTTCAGAATCTGTGATGTTTGGTGTTGTTTTCATATTTTCCATTGATTTTTTTTTTTTTTTCAAAAAAAATGTTCTTATTATGATCTGTGGGTTTTAATTTAAGGTTTTAATTTTATTTGTGTTGTGTTTTCATAGTTTTGGTATGTTTTAGAGCCTGATTTTCACTTTAATGTTTTTGGAGTTTGTGTTTTTGCATTTTCATTTACATGTGAATTCCTCCATTCCACTTTGGTTACTTTAAAGGAGACATATGCTTTTGAAAGCATTCACATTCAAATCATACAGTAAGAGTCTAGTACAAATGCAATACTTTGGTCTGAATTCCTTCTTATTGTAACTCCACAAAACCCTTTCACTCCTTTTCTACAGTGTGTCTAAGATCAACTCATTTTGAGGTTTGAATCCAAATGAGGCACTTCACACCCGTCCCCATCCAGCAGAGCGGTCTATAGCGTGATAGAGGAGTTTACGGCTATATAGCGGTGTAGAAGTTTTTATTTACAAATAGAAGAGATGTCAAAAAGGCAAAACTCCTCCATCCAGCCTTACACATTGGAGCCAGAGTCTGATGCAGAGTGAAAGAAGAATGAAAAAGACAAAATTCATCCATCGCAAAAACTGTGATATAATAGTTTAGAAAACATAGAAATTAAAGGAAACTGAACAAAATGATAACATGACCCAAGCACAATATAAAGATATGTTAGTTTAAGTCAGTTTTCAGCCTCTGTTAAAGTTACATGAACATACTGCTTCTGCTCTACTTTATTTGTAGCTTTTTAAGAGGGTTTTTGGCTTTTTCTAGAATTTGTTTGTATCCGCTGTCAGTGGGCCCCATTAGTTTTGTTGCCTGTTTTAGTTTGTTCCTTTCTCTTCAGAATACTTTTTCCCTGGTTCATTCTTCAAGTATTTCATTATTTTCTTCCAGCTCCTTTCTTCTAAATTTGCTTCAAACACCCGACACGTAACACTTCCCAGTACTATTCAAAAGACTGATGGTTTAAGTAACAAAATAACAACAAAAGACCCTTGAGCCAAATGCTATGTTTTCCTACTCAAACAGATTATGGTCCATGTGACCACATTCCAGTGACCCATAGTCAGCATCATTACAGCACGTCTGACTTGGCTGGACAAATTGCTTTAATACAAAAACCATTACGTAACTGCCACAGCTCATAACAAGAAGCCCAGACTTTATGCAGCACATTCATCACCCCTATAATCCAGCATTCACTGATCAATAGTGCATGTAAGTTGTTTAACCTAGGAGCACATTTGAAAATAAAAATAAAAAACACACAGAGATGAATATTTCTCATATTAGCAACCAAATTTGTGGCAGGGCTTTATTTTTTTATTATTATTGTTTGTTTTGTTTTAACGTGCCCCGAGGAACAAAGGAACTATTGTACACAGAAGACATCACAATGATAAAATTAACACTAACAAATCCAGTATGATACATCTAAACGTGTCATTTTTTAAAAGTAAGTTGTCTTGTGCTTATTCACAATTTGCATGACCTTACCCCACCAAAAAAAATGTTTGCTTCAAATTTTAGCACTATTCGTCAAAGTCAGCTATCTGTTAGCAAAACATCTTCTTGACTACCAGACAAATCTGATTGAAACTTTCAGAAAACAATTATGGGATGTACGTCTACAACTGATTAACTTTTGGAGTCAGTCCAATTAAAGATAGCCACCACAGCTAATGGACTTTAGCCAACACAAAAATGGCTATAACTCACAATAATGGCAAACGTTTAATGTGGTAATAGCTAAGAGCCATCCTACATGTGATCTCTCACACAAGATCACAAGTGATCACACATTATTTTTAAAAGTGTAAACACTTTTGTAGTTTTTTTTTGTTTGTTTTTTAACACAGGATAATCTTAGTGTGAAATTGAGAGAAAAAAAGCCAGCAGGAGGTTTACATTCCTTCAAGGAATGCTGGGTCTATTATTTATTTATTTATTTTTTATTTTTTATGTCAGCAAGTGTCGGGTAAAACAATTGGTTCTCAAAACTATAAAAGGTTAATTTACCATAAATGAGGGCAGGATAAAGTGAAGCAAAAAATCATGTTGTGGAACATGTTTTTGTTTGGGTTTTCTCAGCTTTTTACAACCAGTAATAAACTGCATAATAAAGTTTCACTGGCCAGCTATTTAACATTTCTGCAATGGTTAGCCATGTTTCCTATCAAGGTTCTTTAGGCGCATTTGAAGAATTGCATAAGAAAAGGTAATGGAAACGGCAAAATTAGAAAAAAAGGATTTTTTGAGTTAATGTGCAAAAAGTGGGAATGGAAGTTCAAACTGAGTGAACATTTACCTCACATGACTGTTTCTGCTGTTGTCATCTTCCAGGATATTCACATAGGAATTGTATTTTTTTCTCTTTGTCTCCTGACAGCATGTAACATTGCTGATAGGACTGACCAATTACAACTTGCCCAATATCAACACATTCCACATTCTCCATTGTCCCAAGATGTGTGGTCCCTGCTAGTTTGCAACATCTACTTCCTGTTTATTAAAGCTATGTGTAACATCTGACATAATTAGACTTTGTGTAGCCTCGTTGATTCACTACAAACCTAATCTGCCTAATTTGCATTTTCTTCCTAATATCTTCTTTTTTGCGATATTTTAAAAGTTTGCTTAAAATTCACATTACAATTCACTGAAAACATGGCTATTCTATTTTTTTTTTCTGCATGTTATGTGGTCTTTTTACGGTCAGAATGGGAAATTTCACTGACATCCAGAATCTATAGCATCCTCATTAGCAAACGATAAATGTTTATGATCAGGACAGGAAGCTCACTGTGATGTTCATGCAGGTGTGACAGCACAGTAGAGCAGAAAAAACATAACCTAGAAAAATGTTTCCAAAGCCTCTAAAAAAAGTTTTAATTAGTGTTTTTGTTCTCATTTTCTTCCAGACCTCAACTTGACCTTCTTTGTTTCCGGTAATTGCTGCTTCTAACTGATATTACAAACAAAGCTAAAGACCACCTATAAATGGTTCATGTATTTCCTTCATTGATATGGTGGGCGTCAGTTGGTATTTATTTTAAAGCACAGATGTTCGGAGGAGCCAATGAATGCTGATTGTAAGACAAGGTTTAAGATGCAGGGTAATTATAAACCTTTGAAAACCACAACAGCCGGCCGTTCCAAACAAGGACTGTGAGTAAACCCTGATTTAATGAGCTAATCAAGGCTTGAGAGCTTGAGAAAATACAGCTGAGAGCTGAGATTTTATGGCAACCCACATATTTAGAATGTGATTCAATTCTTGTTTTATATATATATAATTAACAAAAAGAGTAACTTAAATGGTATAAAATGTTTTTTTTATATATTTGTAGAAATCAGCTTATTCCATAACTGCTTAAGCACAAAGTACCTGAAAGAAAATTGTGTTAATTGTTGTTTTAATAGGTAATAGCAATTGAGCTACACTCAAAAATAGATGTTGGATTTATTTAACCAAGTTATGTCAACAATTTCAAGTCAGCTGACTTGAGTACATGTAAAGTAACTTTAACACTTTATTTGAAAATAAACATGAAAGATATGTTTACTCAACTCAGTTGAGCGGCAATTGTCGACTTAACTCAAGTAAATCCAACAATCTGCTTTTTGACTGTGAGTTTGAAAAGGGGTGAAGGTACATATTAATAATCTGAATTTATTCCAGTTTTTGATCCATTATTTTCACATAAAAAAATGATTTATTCTTAATTAATGTTAAAGCTGTTCAGCTGCCCTCCTTTGTTTCAATCATAAGCATTTTCTTTCTAGAAAATGATCAGAACTACATGTTTCCATCCTGTGATTTTGTTTTTAAAAGCTATCGAGGTAAAGTATTGTATAAATACTTTAGGTTCTTTTGAGCAAGCTTGTTTCTGTAGATGCTGGCCAACTGCAGATTTTAGCATGCAGTAACTATAACAGCAACAAATGTGATTGTGCAAGCTGCCAAAGTTCTCTATTTAATCAGAACTAAATATAATCAGCTCTAAATATAATCAAACACAGTGGTACTGCTCAGTTTTGGTGGGAGCTGTGTGAATGCACTTGTTTTCCTCGCAGATTTATTTAGGCTTTCATGTAATTTGTCCGCTGTGAGGTTGCTCGTATTTCATATAAAACAAAGAAAATGGTCCTCTGAACTCATGAAAGAGCATGCAAAATATGCAAACAGTACATTAACTATTTAGTAATGCAATTCTTTTATGCAAAGCACCTTATTGTATATGCTGTTTGGTATAATGTCTATCTTTGAATAAAAGACTCTCGGCATTCATTATTCCAGGGTTCACTCCAGCGTGGATTTTTAACTTTTTTTTCTATTTTTTTTTACATATGGCAGCTTATTCATGACTTTGATTGTTTGAAATATGTTCCTTTCAGAAATTTAACTTTAAACTATCCATTCTTTCACCAACACAGCTTTATACAATTATTTCTCTGGCTTGCTGATTGTGCATGCAAATCCAAGAAAAAAATGGGTGGGGCTTAAATGTCTGGTTTGTGTTACTACATTCCAAGGTCACATCCACCCCCTTGTGGTTTAAATCAAAGTGAAACATAATTATTTTTTTCATGCATTACATCATACACAGTGTAAAGTTCTACCAGACACCCTAACCAGACAACAACATGATTTTAATTTGCGAGGCCTTGGTGTCGCAGCTACTGTCTGACCCTAAATTAATGTTCTGCCTGTTCGACAAGTGTTTTTCAACACTTGTGTTAATTTAAGTGTTAAGTTATTAGGATTTCAGTTTTACTGTCTAATACTGCTGAGCTCTACAAACTGGTGTAAAAGCTATAATGTAATGCAGTGTGCAGTGCTCAGAGTGTGTGTGACTTACTTTCAGCTACTACCACTCTATGTTTTAACTAAATATCAGTAAAATGAACTGAGTTGTAACGTGTCAACTCCTATTGACATTTACCTGTATCTTGACCCTCAGAAATCTAATTTTCACACAAAAAATCTATAGTTTTCTCAGACATTTCAAAGGGAAGGTGGGTGTTGGGTTTAGAGCAGACAAGCAGACTGTGGGCAGTGGAGAGATGTGGGAGTGCAGAAAACAGCTTCTGCAGCAACAGAGAAGCAAAATTATTTCTTCATAAAGAGGAGAGACAATTTGAAACAAAGTTTATGTAAGATTGCCCTATACATTTATATACCTGCTAAATGAGGGAAAGTCCATGTAATTCATGGATAATTTGTACAAATTGACATCTATGTTAAAGGTCACTTAGCTGTGGCTGCCATCTTGAATGAAGTTGGTTCTGAAGGTGAATGACTTGAAGAGTTAATTAGTTTCATTCAAATCCTCTCAGTAATTCATCAGATATTTTGCTAACAAGACAGACAACAAGCACATTAAATAGTGTTGGCAAAATACTGTCTTCTATTTTTATTCTTTATAAGAAAATGAGTATTTTTTTATGTGATGATTAGTTTTCTTGTTCAACAGGATCTCTTTCATGTGAACACATTTTTATCTCTTATCTAGTTTGTGTCGGCCTGTGGAAATCAGAAACTCTATTTATGCTTCTGCTGTGATATGACAGGTGAGAAAGGAAGAGGTGCCATACCAATGAGACAAATAAAAATGGAGCCATTACACCACTGCTCACAATGTTATTAAATGTATAAATATATTTATACTGTGTTCATTAATTTTCTTTTAATAATTAAACTGTGTTTTTCATAAGGAAAAAACAAATGCTTTATCAAGAAAATGCCAAAACAAAACATTTGTGGGGGAAAAAAGTTACACAAGTTACACTTCTGTAATTGTGTTATTAAATGTACATTTTGGCTTATCAAATAGACAGTTCTAGCACAATTTAAGTGATTTGTCAATCATTTTTGTGTACATGTATGCAAATTCAACACAGGAGAATGTTTTATTGTTTGCCCTTCAAACACAGATACAAAAAATAAAAAAATTACAAGAAAGCCTACCAAGGGCAGCTGCAATGGTTATAATTTATGCTGTAAACCTACATTGTGCAGATGTTTGTTTCCTAAAATTAGAATAAAAAAATAGGAGAGGGACTGAAGTCTTGCTTTTTAGAGGACAAACCTGAACTTTTCATTTTTAAACAGCATCGGTAAAATGTTCCCGCATGTTGTCCATTGTCATAGCAACACTAGCTGACAGAGTAGATGAGTATATAAACCATCAAAACAACATATGTCTCCTTTGTAAATGTAGCTTGTTTTGGTTTGGTTGTTGTTTGCAGATAAATTATCTGAACTGTTAGTGCTCAACTCTCTTCTGTCTCTGTCTTTATTTTTATAGCTGTAAAGTTAAAGACGTCTCTTCTTTTCTGCACAAGAACATCCTGTTGTGGAGAAAGTGGTTGAGGCGAGAGGTAAAGAAGAACACGTGTTTTGAAGCAACAACACCATCCAGCTGCTCTCAGGTTACAGACAGACAATCCCTGGATGGGGTTTCCACCCTGCTGAAGGTGGAAGCTGCTCTATAGCTACCAAAGAGAGAGAGGAACCATTTCTTTAACTACAATGAGAGTTTCGGAGTCCCAACTAAATGCCTGTGAACAAAGCCCTGCAATCTTTAAGCCTAATGTTTTAAGATGGGCCCACTTATCAGCTAATGGATTGGGAGTAAAAGATTCAGGAAAGACAAAAGTTCAATATGTTGAATGCAAACTGAAACACCAAGAAAAGAACAAAAAACAGGACGTGACAAGTTCCACAGTAAAGAATGGTCTTTCCTATAAGGTGTGCATTCATCACAAGGTGCCTCTGAGGTTCATCAGCTCTGCTGTGTTTTTGGACAAGACTCTTTGCGTTTCTCTTGTAGAACTTGTAGATGGGATGAGAAACGTTAAACCTGCTTTGCACAGATCTGTCCTGACTTGTCGTCTCGGTGTCCCATCTGGCTGCAAATCCACCACAGATAAGAGACTATTAGCCAAAACGAACGAGGGTTACGAAAGGAGCAAGGTGGACATGTTGGGCAGCAAAACATGCAAGATGAGAGAGGTTGGTTTAGATTACAGGAGAAGCCCTCTGTCAAAACACCAGAGCAACAAGATGAACCATCTAGCACCTGAGTGGGGTTTCAGCTCTGAAGCTGATGAGTCAGGCATGCAGCAAAGCAGCACTGCTTTTGGATTATTGTCATTCAGAGGCCCAACCACGTCCAACACAAGGACTGGAAAACAGAAGGGGAATGGAGGCGAGGCAGCCCTTTCTGCTCAGACAAATTGCAGGCACGGGCAGCACACATTCAGGTTTGGCCCAGGTATGGACTCCATCATCTTCAAAATTGAAAATCATTAGTACCGGCGCCAGCTGACCCGTCTATGCATTTCACTGCCTCGCATTTTTGAAAGCTGTGGGCTTTCAAAGCAGAACAGGAAACTGACTGCGGTGACAAGCTGGTCTTAGAAAATTTAAAAAAACACTTCTTTTTTTATTTTATTTTTATTTCTTCCTTTAACTCTTTGTTTTAAACCTGATTTGGGAAACTAATTTTGCACTGTTAAAAGCACCTGATAATGTTGATTAGTTGCCAGCCAAATTGCTACGGTCACACAAAACAGCAAAATACTTTTCACTATGTGGAATTAAAAAAACAATGAAATACACACCAATTTTCCATTATATCTCAATATTAAAACACCATTAGAAACAATTACAGAATAAGCTACAAATATAATTAGATGATTAATTTCTGATGAGGATGACAGGGTGTGTCGTTACAAACTGTTGCACATAAACACAGAGACTTATTAAAGTTGAATGAAAAAAACTGATTATAGACAAACTTGTTCATTAGTTGTTCACACACAATTTTAGCTTTTTTTGACAATAAAAATTGTGGAAGTAACCTTAAGTTAGTAAAGTTTACTTTATAAAAATATTAAAACCCAAATGTAAATGTTGAATGATAAAGATTAAAAGCAACTGCTAATGCTGCTAATGCTGCTGAAGATGGCATGTGCATTTTTTATTCAAAATGTGTTCATTGAAAAAAAAATGGACGGTACCTGTGGTCAGCAGTTTGAGGTGAAGCTCGGACATCGGCCACAACTGCAAGTTGGATGTTTAACGGTGTTAGCAGAGTTAGCAGCCTTAGCAGAGTTAGCAGCCTTAGCAGAGTTAGCAACCTTAGCAGAGTTAGCAGTTGCTTTTGTCTCAGGATGATAATGTTGCAGATAGAGCCGAGCACCGGTGGAAAAGGCTGTGATCCATTCCAAAATACTTAAATGGAAACTTTAACAGTTATTTACAACATTTAAGATTTAACTTTTACGTTTAGAGGATTTAACATTTAGACATACCATTTAGTATAAATGAGCAAAATGTAAGAATGACTAGTTAAATACCAATAAAATGTTAGTAGAAAACTTTGAACTATATTTTATTTATTTATTTATTTACTGTTATTTAACCAGGCAAGTCCCATTGAGATCTCAGATCTCTTTTTCAAGGGCGGCCTGGGCCTGAAGGCAACCTATTGTACATGTTTTTAGGGGTGGGGGAAACCGGAGTACCCGGAGAGAACCCACGCGAACACGAGGAGAACATACAAACTCCACACAGAAAGACCCCAAGTCCGACCCGGGGATCGAACCCAGGACCTTCTTGCTGTGAGGCGTCGGTGCTAACCACTGAGCCATTGTGCTGCCATTATTATTATTATTATTATTATTGTTATTATTATTATTATTATAATATTTACCGGTACACTCAGAAAGTGAGCTAAATAATAAAAATGTATTAGTGACATTTTTTAACATTTTATTGCACTCTGGGCGCACAATACTATAAGTTTACTGTACCCTATGTAAAATCAGAAGATTTTGCAGTATTGGTAATAAAGTTCCCGATCAAAAATATTCACCTGTCATAGCCTACAACACACTTTTTAAATGTTAACCTCTCTCACTTCAGTGCACTCATTTCTTTCCTTTTTTTTTCTATTGTTATTTTCCCTTGACGTACATCCTGATACTGAAGGGGTAAAATACAGTATATCCCTTAACAATAGTTTAATCACTGGCTTTACATTACAATGACGCTACAACAAAAACACAACGAGCTTATGGGCTGAGTGTTGAGTGGAGATATTTTCTACAGAAAGTACAGGGATGAGGTTACAAGAGCAGAATAGATGCGCTGCCATCTTTTACATTATTCATCGGCCACACTCATGTTCCCTCTGGATCTTTGTCTCTCTATAAGAAGTTGTGGTAGTGTGCGTTTGCATGTAAATGTGTGTATATGTTAGTGTGTTAGGTTCATTTCGGGGTCCGTTCATTTCTTCCCTTCTTTGGATGATAAAAGCTTAGCTGGAACTCATGAACACTGTGAAAACAGTAAGCATATCTGAGAGCGATGGGAAGAAATATAGTAACAAACTGCATGAGAAGCTTCCAAACACACTTACACACATACATACTTCTGAATGTGGGGCTTTTTTGGGGAAGAGAAAATAGGTCTTTTCCATTCTTTTCTGCTTTGACTGATGTATTTTTGTGTTTTAATGCGTTTCAAGCAAACTCAGCAACATGGAGCATACAAGCAGGGAGAAAAGAGACAGAGGAAGAACAAGAAGATGGCAAATCCTCAGAACATCAGCGAGTTTCCACTTGTCATCGCTGCTGCAGACTGAAGGATGACTCAGTGGGAAGCTCTCCCAACACTCTCAGCCTAAAAGTACGAGCCACATTTAATCTACTGGTTTCATAAGAATTGACTTTTTAAACTGCTTTATCCGAAACAGGTTGATCTTGGAAGGAGAGCGAGATCTCTCAGTCAGCATCAGTATTAAATTAAACGAATAGCAAGAACTAATTAAAAACGTTTATTGATACAGTGTTTTATATTATAAAGATGCTTTATGAAATAAAAATTAGTTCAGTGGTTCATTTGAGTAACAGACAGACTTAGAGATATTGGCAAAAATGTCTACTTTTGTCTTTCAGCTGTTGCCAATTATAAGTTGTTGTTGTTGTTTGTTTATTTAAGAAGGGACAGTGCATATTACAGAAAATGCCAGAATTAGTCATGGAGGTTAGTTTTCATCTGTAGTCCCTCAAGGTCCTATTGATATAAATACAATACATACAAATTACAAATTACTTTCATTAAAAAAAATCATAAAAATATGACAGAAAGCATGACTAAAAATAATAAAAATTCATTTAACACAACAACAATTCAAGGCAATACATTAAAAATACAAAATGGATAAGTATGTTCAGGCAAAACATGTATGAATTTCTAAATCAGGGATGGGCAACTGGCGGCCTGTGGGCCGGTGACTTCTGTCTTGCCTGTCATTGAGGTCAGGATTTAAAGCTGCTATGATGAAAAAGTAAAAAAAACAAATTAAATAAATAAGTAAATTTAATAAAATTCGTCACTAGAAAGCTAAATATAAGAAGTTTACTGAAGTCACAAGTAAAAAACAACTTTTTACCAGAACTAGAACCATGCAGGAGTCTGCACTCAAGGCATCTTATGCTGTTGCACTTCAGCTCACTAAGTGTTTAATTATTGTTTGCTTCAAATGCTTTATAATCATATTTATTCAACAAGAACATCACACTGTTACACATGCATTTATGCTATAGATGCTTTTGAGTAAGAAATATGCTAAGTTACTGCACTATATGTTGGTTTAATAACATCAACGGCAGTTTCATTACATTTGGGTAAGTGTCAACAAAATATTGACACTTACCCATTGTTCCATTGTTTATGTTGCCCATCCCTGCTCTAAATTCTCAATTGTTTCTTTTTGATCTGACAAAAAAATAAATAAAAATAACATAACCTAAACAGAAACAATGTATTTTGTCAAAAAATGTGTGCTAACCATCAACCCACACACACACACACACACACACACACACACACACACACACACACACACACACACACACACACACACACACA